>SJYC01098885.1:0-12531 GCA_006408675.1 Madoqua kirkii | reverse complement strand
TCCTCTAGATAACAGTAATTCTTAAAAGGAAAGTAACTTTGGCCATTGTTTCATTTTTGGAAGTTCAGATTATTTTAGCATGATTAATGAGAGTGGCAGTTCCTTGACATATTTAATAGCTATATCCTGTTAGTTTAAGACCTCACTTTGCCCAGTTTTTGGTTAAATACCTAATTATGGTTAGATTTAACACAAATAGTTCTTGCTCTGGACTGTGACAGAATTTGGAAACTGTAGTTCTTTTAAATTTATATTTAATTGGAGGATAATTGCTTTACAAAGTTGTATTGGTTTCTGCTGTACGATGTGAATCAGCCATATATATGTGTGTATATATATATAAAACCTCCCTTTTGAACCTGGTTCCTAACCCCCTATCCCACCCCTCTAGGTTGTCACAGAGTGTCAGGTCGATCTCCCTGTGTTATACAGCAACTTGCTAAACTTCCCACTAGCTAGCTATTTTACACATGGCAATACGTATATTTCAATTCATCTCACCCTCTCCTTCCCCTGCTGTGTCCCCAGGTCTGTTCTCTGTGTTTATGTCTCTACTCCTGCCCTGTAAATAGCTTCATCAGTACTATTTTTATAGATTCCATATATATGTGTTAATATACACTATGTGTTTTTCTCTTTCTGACTTACTTCAGTCTCTGTGTTCATCCACTTCATTTCAACTGACTCAAATTCATTCCTTTTTATGGCTAATATTCCATTATATTAATATATATGTACTACAGCTTCTTTCTCCATTCATCTGTCAATGGACATCTGGCTTATTGCCAAGTCTTGACTATTATAAACAGTGCTGCAATGAACATTGGGGTACACGTACATTTTTGAATCATGGTTTTCTCAGGGTACATCTTTTTGCCCTTTCATACTGTTTACGAGGTTCTCAAGGCAAGAATACTAAAATGGTTTGCCATTCTCTTCTCTAGTGGACCACATTTTGTCAGAACTCCACTATGACCGAGTTCATAGAGGAGAGTGAAAAAGCTGGCTTAAAACACAACATTCAAAAAACTAAGATCATGGCATCCGGTCCTATCACTTCATGGCAAATAGATGGGAAAAGAGTGGACACAGTGACAGACTATTTTTGGGGCCTTCAAAATCACTGCAGATAGTGACTGCAGCCATGAAATTAAAAGACATTTGCTCCTTGGAAGACCAACCTAGGCAGCATATTGAAAAACAGAGATATTACTTTGCCAACAAATGTACATCTGGTCAGAGCTATAGTTTTTCCAGTGGTCATGTATGGATGTGATAGTCACACCATAAAGAAGGCTCAGCATTGAAGAACTGATGCTTTTGAACTATGGTGTTGGAGAAGACTCTTGAGAGTCCATTGGACTGCAAGGAGATAAAATCAGTCAATCCTAAAGGAAATCCATCCTGAATCTTCACTGGAAGGACTGCTGCTGACACTGAAACTCCAATACTTTGGCCACCTGATGAGAATAACCGACTCATTGGAAAAGACCCTGATGCTGGGAAAGACTGAAGGCAGGAGGAGAAGGGGACGACAGAGGATAAAATGGCTGGATGGCATCACCGACTCAATGGGCATGAGTTTGAACAAGTTCTGGGAGTTGGTAATGGACAGGGAAGCCTGGTGTGCTGCAGTCCATGGGGTCACAAAGAGTTGGACATGACTGAGCAACTGAACTGAACAGAACAGGATATATGCCTGGCAGTGCAGTTGCTGAGTCCTATGATAGTTTTATTCCAAAATGGTAATTTTGATTAAACCAGCATCCTCACAGAGATCAGAGAAAATAAAGTATTAGTCTAGCCCCCTAGCTTTATTTATTTATTTTTGGCCATGCCAGGCACCGTGTGAGATATGAGTTCCCTGACTAGGAACTGAATCCGTGCCCCCTGCTCAGGGAAAGTGAAGTCTTAACCACTGGACTACCAGGAGGGTCTCACCTTGCTTTAGTTTCAGCTTTCACTGACTACCTGGAGTTGTTTTACAGTTCATTTGGAACTCACAGAAGTTTACCATACAAATAAATAATTGACAGAACCTTGAAATTCCCCAATATTACTAATTTCCTTAAGGAAATCACCTCCCCAGCTTTTATTCCCTTCATCCATGGTCTTCTTAGCATGGCTAACCATCCTGAGGAGGAAAAAAAATAGCTTGTTAAGGTCATGGCCAGGACCATTTTGCCATCTACCCTTGCCTGTCTCTGTGGCCCTTATATCCTTGGAACCTTAGTTTGGTGATGCATTTAAAATGAGCCCTCTCTCTGGGTTCCTGGACTCAATTTTGCACATTATTCTGAGTCTGGTTTCCCCTTAAATTTCAAATCAGAGGTTCTCTGTCCTCCCACAATGACCCACATCTTTTCCATGAATGATTACACAGGCCCAAACTTATCTTCAGTTTGGCAGTTCTCCATTCTTTCAGTGCATCCAGAATAATCTTTCTTAAAGCCCAAACTTCAACATTCTCTGCTGTCAAAGCTTCAGCGATATCTTTCCCCTCAGTCTATTTGGGAAGGGACAGATGCCCAATTTACGGCTCCAGCCACAGCTCATGCCATGACTTGCCCTCCTCACTGTGTTCTAGTCTGGGGACTTTGGAATGGCCTTCCTCGACCAGCAGCATCAGCATCACCTGGAACCTGCTAGACAGGCAGATTTCTCAGGGGTCTGCTCCAGACCTGCAGAGCTGCGTACACTAGACTGGAGCCCAGCAATCTGTTTTGATAAGCCCTCAAGGGGGATTCTGAGGCAGGGTCAAGTCTGAGCCTTTGTTGTCATCCCACATACTTGGAATTCTAAAGCATCATTTCTTTCTCTCACTCCCAGAATCGATCCCTCTGCCCCCAACAGTTCCCACAGTTCTACCCACATCATCTTCATTGGGCTGCATTCTGTTTGTCCTTCAGTATAGATGTAATCTCCCCTGGTAGCAGTGGTTTAGTTGCTAAATCATGTCCAGCTCTCACAATCCCATGGACTGTACCCTGCCGGCCAGACTCCTCTGTCCATGGGATTCTCCAGGCAAGAATACTGGAATGTGCTGCCATTTCCTACTCCAGGGGGATCTTCCCGACCCAGGGATTGAACTCATGTCTCCTGTGTTTCCTGAATTGGCAGGCAGATTCTTTACCATTCAGCCACCTGGGAAGTCACATGATGTTTCCTTAATTTGACTATAAGACTGAAAAAAATTCCTCCAGGGTAGGGGTCATGTTTTTGGCATGTCTCCCCTCTTTCAACAATACTAAAGCAACATCTTCTGCACAGCAGATTTCATTTCAAAGCATTACTTGAAATGGTTCACCAGTAAATGCTTAGCATCACTGATTATCTTCAGGAGGAAGATGAGGGTACGGGCAGAATGATGTTTATAACTAGACTAATTTTGAATGAACCTTCATTATTCATTTTGCTTCACTCATGTTAACATGTGCTGGTAAACAGTACACACAGTCTTCTGGAGTTTGCCTGGAAGACTCGTCTTATTTATTTATCTGGATTTTGAAAGTATGTTCTCCCATTGCCTAGCCAAGTCTTTTTGTATAATTAAAGGCATTTTATTACAGAAAAAAAAATGTTGACAGATAATTAAAAGCTAGTGAATTCCTTTAAATCATTGAATGATTTTTAACAAATACGAATCTTAAATAGCACCCCATGGGGAACTGGAAGAGTAAACAGAGAAGCCTTTAAGGTGTATCTTAATAGTTTCTAGGTTCATGCTTACTAAAGTCAGGAATGAATGAACTGAGTCAGGATCCCATTTTATGGAATAGCTTCTAAGATTTTATTTTACAGATGGTTAGTGAAGATAACCTAAAATCGATTTCAAACACAGAATTGCTGGTAATGCCAGTAATACCAAATGTCATTAATTACCTCACTTTTGTCATGAACCAAATAAAAAGCAAATATTGACACATATCGCTTACATGGTACAGTTCCAGTCCTTGCAATATAGTATTCAGTGTATGAAAGAACAAACATATGAGAACAATGGGCTTTTAATAGGATTGAAATTTCTTCCTTTTTGAAAAGGACTGTCTCTGCTAATATTGATAGGCTACTTTTTATTGCAGTAAAACTGCTTTATAATGCTGTGTTAGTTTCTCCTGTACAACAAAGTGAATCAGCTATTTGTGTATATATATATTCCCCTCCCTCTAATACCTCCCTCCCTGACCCATTGCACCCCTCTAGGTCATCACAGAGCACTGAGCTGAGCTCCCTGCGTGATATAGCAGGCTTCCACAAGCTATCTGTTTTATACATGGTAGTGTATATATGTCGATCCTAATCTCCCAATTTATCCCACCCTCCCCTTTCCCACCTGTGATGGACATGCCTGTTCTCTTTATCTGCCTCTCTTTATGGGCTACATCTGTAGTTCATATGGTATACTGTAAAGCCAACTGGTTTAAGTACTTTCTGGAAAGACACATGGCTATTAGTAATTAGAAATGGAGGCTTTGCTGTGGGTCGGATGACTAGCTATTCATCTGTAAGAACAGTATTGCTTCTGGGTTTTATGACAGGTGCAGCAAGTTCTAACAATGATCTAGATGGTGACACCATCATAGATAAAACGAGAGGGTGGCATATGCTGATCTCCAAGGGTCCTTGCTACTTTTATTTAAAAGTTTTTTTACATATTTTTATTCATTTATTTGTTTCTGACGTGCTAGGCTTTTATTGCTGTGCAGGCTTTTCTCTAGTTATGGAGAACGGGGGCTAATCTTTAATTGCAACATTTGGGCTTCTCATTGTAGTGGCTTCCCTTGTTGCAGAGCAATGGGCTCTCAGTACTTGAGGTTCCCAGGTCTAGAGCACAGGCTTGATAGTTGTGGCACATGGGCTTAGTTGCTCCTCAGCATGTGGGAGCCTCCTGGATCTGGAATGGAACCCCTGTCTCCTGCATTGGCAGGCAGATTCTTTACCACTGAGCCACCAGGGAAGGCCCCTTGCTACTTTTCTAAAGTGGAGGGTTTCTTTTCTAGTAAAAGGAAAATAGGCTTTGTAGTCAGGAAACACTGGACTTAACCATCTACTGGCTGTGATCCTGAAAATTCTTCTGTCTCTGAGTCTCACATTGCATATCTTCAAGTTGAGGATACCAGTGCCTTATATCATCAAATCACAGCACAATTTCATCCATGGTTCCTGAACCTAAAGTACATGGGATGGCGACTAGTATGGTGAAGATGCTCATTTGTGAGAGGCATTAGGAATTAGGTATGGCTCTGCCTCTGCCAACAATTAAGTGTGTAGATTGTGCGTGCTAAGTTGCATCAGTCATGTCCGACTTTTTGCTACCCCATGGACTGTAGCCTGCCAGGCTTCTCTGTCCATGGAATCCTCTAGGCAAGAATACTCAAGTGGGTTGACATTTCCTACACCAGGGGATCTTTCAAGCTCAGGGATTGAAATAGCTCCTCTTGTGTCTCCTGAATTGGCAGGCAGGTTCTTTATCAATAGCACCACTTGAGAGGCCCGTGTGGCTTTCAGAAAGCCAATTAAACTGGAGTTCCTATCACCAGTCAAACCTGGACTCGAAAAGGATGCATTTTCTCAAAGTTTGGAAAACAGTGCCATACCTATATGCATGCTTCCTAAAGCAGTTGCTGAAAATGGTGCTCTCTGTTGCATGCCTTGGCTCAGAGTCTGCAGCTTGCTGTGGGCATGTTGAAAATAATACAGGAATACCTCATTCAGGAGAAGTTGATGGATCCTTTCTTCAGACAGCCTCATCTGTGCCAAATCTAAATCTCTCTTGAAGGTCCTGGTGGCATTTTAAGTGGAAAGAAATATATTTCTTTGTTTTGGACTCCAGGACACAAGTGTTTGCAGTTGAAACAACTGTACAACTAAATTCAGGTCCTGTGATCTCTCTGCTCAAAAACCTCCCAACCACATCTAGTCTCACGCAAATCCTCATTCTGGTCTACACAACCCTGTACAGTGACTGGTCCTCTTTTCCCTCTGGCTCATCTACAGAGTTCTCCCTACCCTTCAGTCTCAGTCACATCAACCTCCCAGACAAACTCCTGTCACGGGCCCTTGACACTTGCTCCATCTCTGCCTAGAAGACTCTTTGCCCAGACATCTATCTTCATACTTTCTTCCCTCATGTCCTTGGTACATTCTGGCATTGTGATTCCCAAACTGTGGCTCCTTTTCTGTTACTGCAGTCCTGCCAGCCCTTCTGCCTTCCATCAGTTATTCATTTCTCCTAAGTAATCATGATTAAATAATATTTCATACATTTTATTTATCCTGTTAGTTGTCCCCTCCACTACCTTGTGAGTTACAGAAATGCAGGTGTTCATTTGTTTGTTTTCTAATTTGTTTTATTCCCTACTTATATAGTATTTAAGATAGGACCTGATCTAGGATATGTTCTGAATTCATTTTTATTGAATGAATGATTAAATGCATGTTGACTGTCTGACCAAGGAGAGATGATTTATCAATTCCTTGGGACAAACCTTCAGAGCTCTTAGAGCATAAGTTCCCTAAGGAAAAGATGAAAAGGTAATTCTCTACTGTCTCCATAGAGCTTTGCAAAGTTCTGGAATATAGTGGCCATGCACTAAATACTCATTTTGTGATTTTGTATATGTATGCATACATGTATGGTTTAAGTCTTGCCTAATCGGTTTTTCTAGTAGTCATGTATGGATGTGAGAGTTGGACAGTGAAGAAAGCTGAGTGCTGAAGAATTGATGCTTTTGAACTGTGGAGTTGGAAAAGACTCTTGAGAGTCCTTAGACTGCAAGGAGATCCAACCAGTCCATTCTGAAGGAGATTAGCCCTCGGATTTCTTTGGAGGGAATGATGCTGAAGCTGAAACTCCAATACTTTGGCCACTTCATGCGAAGAGTTGACTCATTGGAAAAGACTCTGATGCTGGGAGGGATTTGGGGCAGGAGGAGAAGGGGACAATAGAGGATGAGATGGCTGGATGGCATCACTGACTCGATAGACATGAATTTGAGTGAACTCCGGGAGTTGGTGATGGACAGGGAGACCTGGCGTGCTGCAATTTATGGGGTCGCAAAGAGTCAGACATGACTGAACAACTGAAATGAACTGAACTGAATTGTCCCAGTGCATCCTGAAATAAAACATCATGCTTTGAGAAACTGGTTTCTTATTATAATTTGGCTATCAATTTTATTTCTGTAACTTAAATAAATTCCTTACTTCTGAGCCTCAATCTTCCCATCTTTGAATGGGAGCAATATTACTTTTAGTGTATGTTCTAAAAATTAGAACAGCTTAACCATATACAATGTCTGGCAGACAGTAAAGTTTTAATAAATATCATATGTTATATTTTTATTTTCTTTGAAAATCGCTCTCACTCTGAAATCATTCTTACAATACAATTTACATTTTTGTTGTTCTCTTTGAGGAAGAATTTAAAGTCTCAGCCACAACACAGCCATCTGTAACAAAACAAATTGTAGATTCCTATTGTCAAGTTCCTCCCTCCATTTCAAGCTACACCTGTGCAGGAAGCATTCTATCACATAAACAAAGCCTTAATAATCGACTACCAACAATTAAAGAGAAAAGGTGCAGTGGGGGAGAACCTACAACTTCCCCAGGAAATTTCAAGCACAAATTCTCACAGTGGCTTCTGTTCACTTGTTGTTACTGCCTTAACCATTGTTTTAACTATGGCTGAAAGAGAGACATTCGTTTCATGTTTTGCTTTTTAAATTCTTGTTCTCTTTGGCATTGGGACCTGCTGCTACTTTTATTTTACTTATGGCCACACTGCATGGCACGATGAGGGATCGTATTTCCCAATCAAGGATGGAATCCATGCTCCTTGCCGTGGAAACTCAGAGTCCTAACTACTGGACTTCCAGAGAAGTCCCACATGTTTCTCTTCCTTAAAGCCAAGTACTCTTGCTGCTCTCCAGTCTGGGTAATGGCAATACTTGCATTAGTCAGCATTGCTGGATGAAGCTAGGGGACCAGGAAGTCAGAGATTAAATTCTGGAAGTTAAAGTGGAAATTTTTTGTTTTGGGTCCCATAAAACATGTATATAGGTCCTTCAATTGTAGCCCCAGAAATCTGTCTCTGTGGGCAAGCATGCCTCATTAATTTTCATTTATGTAGGCCTGGGGCAGACAGGAGCACCATCTTATAAAATTAATAGTACTGTGGCTATAATTTTTCTTCTATTATCAGCAATAGAGGTTTTATAAGAGGAATTGTTTTAAGGGAATCTTGATAAAGGAACAAATATAATACTTTAAAGAGATTTCTCAATGTATCCCAATTGTGAACTTGCCCTATTTATCTAAATTCTTGGAATTTATTTTTGTTTTGTGCTGATCAGCCTTTGACTCATTTATGTCGTTAGTTGTTCTTTGTTAAACTTTAATTGAGTTTTTAAGAAAGGCTGGGGCTAGAAAATAGCACTAATTTTATGTGGTGTAATTTGTTGTCTGAGTTGGTAAAAATGTCTCTTTTAGCCATTTTTAGTCATTTTCTGGCTCTCTTCAGAGCAGCTAAAACTTTAAACATTTTTTTTTAAGTAAATAGGGCAAGTTCATAATTGTAACCTGTGGAAACATCTAGAATATTTTGTAGACTTTAGGGATAATTTCCTTAAAATAATATTTTATTTCGATCTCATTTTAATCATGATCTACAAAACTGGCTTTGAAAGATTCTTAAATTCAAATAGAATGGCTTCTAGTTTCCATTCAAACTAATGGAAGTTTAATGTCGTGCTGTTTTGGTGAATTTATGTTTTGGTCCAGATAATGCATTGATTCTCTCATGTCTAAACTGATTCTTGATTCCTCTTTAAATCCAGTGGGGAAAAATAGCAACACAGTTTTTTGTTTGTTTTTTTTTTCCCAAGATCCTCTCAGTTTATTTTTTTCTGTCTGTAGTCCTTTGCCTTATATGCTGTGCTACCTAGTGCTCTTAGAAGGAGGAAAAATGTGGTATTTAGAGAATTATGGTTGGAGTGATATGTCTAAATTTTCATGTATTCATTCCACTGAGCACTGCTTCATTATCTGTTACAGAGTAACAAACCACCTCAAAACTTGGCAGCAGCTCAGAATAACCTCATTATTTCTCATGATTCTCTATGTATTGAGCTCAGCCAGTTGGTTATTCTGCTGGTCTTGCTTGGGTTCCTTATTGAGATTGCAGTCAGATGGTAGGATCATTCAAGATGGCTTCTTTACTCACATGTTGGACACCTGGGGGCTCCTACATGTGCAGTCTTTCCAGTATGTTGCCTAGATTTCTTACAAGATGGCTCAGGAATCTAAGAGGTAGTTAGTAGATCTTCAGCAAGTCTCAGATTTCTAGGACATCACTTTCAGTGCGTGCTATTATTGGTCAAAGCCAGTCACAGGATAAGACCATTTTCAAAATATTAAAAAAAATTTTTTATTATGTGGATCATTTAAAAAGTCTTTATTGAATTCGTTACAACACTGCTTCTGTTTTATGTTTTGGATTTTTGGCTGTGAGGCATGTGGGATCTTAGCTCCCCAACCGGGGATAGAACCTGCATTGCCTGCATTGGAAGGCAAAGTCTTAACCACTGGACCACCAGAGAAGTACCTCAAAAGATTTTTAAAGGAGGGAAATGAGAGTTTCAGCTCAGATTAGAGAACTGGGTAAAACATCTCTTTCACCACTATAGCAAGACAAAAGCAGGAAAACTACACACTTATGACATTGTTGGAGCCCTTCCAAGAACTAAGGTTACTGGACAAACAGTTATTAATACTTGAAATCTGGAGAGAGATATGCACCTACAGGGAGAAGTAAAATTTGGGCGTTGTTTACCTTGGACAGACACCACCAAATACCCACTACGGTGGTAAGAATATTCAGCTACCAAGTTTTAATGAGTTTCTGAAGGCCAAGTAAGGGCTTGAAGGAAAGTATGAAACTCTGAGGCTGCAGTCAGCGGCGGGGGGCGGGAAGGGGTATTAAATCCTCTTGCAGGGTTTCCTCTAAGAATTCCACCAGGTGCTCACAAGAAGACCAAGGAGAAGCCTGAGAAAATTTTCCCAAATTGCTAGTTCGGGCAGGGAATAGCAGCCACTGCACAGTTCTGCCCTGTTCTATCTTCTCTGTCTCCCTTAGGAACAAAAGTCTTAATCCATGGTGGAAAGGGCAACAAAAACTGTAGCTTGAGGGTACTGGTGGAAATCCATTGTAGCTGGCATTGGGAAACAAGAAAAGAAAAGCTTTGCCCCCGTGGAGAGGATAAATATGTGCTACAGCCATCTTTCCATGTGAAGAAGATGCAGGAACATTTGTAAAGAGCATACTCCCCCGGTTCAGTACTTGCCTAAGACTGAGGCTTAATCACAATGTCAGAAAATGAGCAACCCCCCCCCATCCCCTGCCAACCACCATCACACTAACAAGTGTTATATACAGATAATAGTGGAATGGACAGTGGGAATCCAGTACGTAGTGAAGATCCATGGCCACAGGGAAAGCAGGTATTGAGAAAACATCTCAACTAACCAATATCATAAACACAAGATATCATTGGAGGAATTTGAGGGTGGTGGTGGTACCCTGAGGGTGGTGGTAGTTTAGTCTCTAAGTCATGTCCAACTCTTGTGACCCCACGGACTGTAGCCTGCCAGGCTCTTCTGTTCATGGAATTTTTGACACTGAAAGTAGTCACAGCAACAACAGACTTCAAACCCAGCCCAGCTTTGGGTCAGACTAACACAAAACTCTGTTCCAAAAGCCTTTTGGAAGGAAAAGCAAGCTCATGTCCAAACTTTAAAAATTATTTACTTCAATATCTAGTGTCTTATACAACGTGGCCAGATTTCAATAACAACACAAAAACCCACATAAGGTATGCAAAAAAGGCAAGGGAAAATGAAAGTGTGAAAGGATACAGAAGTTATCAGAACCAGACTCAGATATCCAGTTGTTTCTGCAATGAGACAGAGAATTTAGAATAAGTATGATTAATGTGTTAAAGACTCTAATGGAAAATAAATACGTAAGAGAAGACAGGCAATTTCAGCAGAGTAGAATCAAATGGAAACTGGAGACATCAGAACCACAATAAGAGAGATAAAGACTGACTTTGACATTAGTAGGCTTGACATAGTCTAGAAAATAATCAGTGGACTTGAAGACAGGTCAACAGAAATTACTCACATTGGAAAACAAAGAGAAAAAAAGTGAAAAATCTAACACAGTATCCAACAGTTGTAGGATAATGCCATATGATATATGTATTATTGGAATCCCAGGAAAAGGAACAGAGAATGGGGTAGAAAAAATATTTGAAAAAATAAAGACTGGAATATTTTTAAGATTGGTGACAGATATCTAAGAAGCTCAAAGAATACAAAGAAGAATAAACCGCTGAAATAATTCCCCCAAAAAGCAAAAGCAAACTGAAGCATATCCTATTTAAATGTTGAAAACTAAAAAAAAAAGAGAGAATATCTTGAGAGACATTAGAGAAAATATCTATAGAGGAACAAGAAAGATAGTAGACTTCTTGTCAGAAACCATGCAAGAAAGATGATAGTGGGTGGATATCTTTAAAGTGCTGAAGCAAAGTATGTATATCGGGTGGAAGTACCCTTTAAAAAAGAAAGAAAAATAAAGGCTTCCTCAAATAAACAGGGTGGGAGGGGGCTTATCAAGTGTCACTAATGATAAAAAAATCCACCTGCCAGTTTAGGAGTCTGCAAGAGATGTGAGTTTGATCCTTGGGTCCAGAAGATCCCCTGGAGGAGAGCATAGCAACCCACTCTAGTATTCTTGCTGGGAAAATCTCATGGTCAGAGGAACCTGGCAGGCTCCAGTCCATGGAGTTGCAAAGAGCTGGACACATGAAGCTACTGAGCACGCATGCATGGGTGCATATAGGGAGAGAAGAAATTGGTTGGAGGACATCTTTGAAGGTAGTTAAAATTGTACATTGCATGCAAAGTAAAGGTTATGCTACTTGGGAAAATTTCATGTTAACTCATTAGAACTATTTTTTAAATTTATAAAATGCTGATATAGTTCTACATGATTTCCATGATTTCTTAAATTGCACTTTTGAAAATAATGGTTATACATTGTTCATCCCTTTATTAATCTGGGGATAGATATTTTTTATGTGTGAAATATAAAGATAGTCCATTTTAATATATATTATATATAGTCAATATAATTCATTAATGTATTTATCATATATAATTAATAACATATAAATAAGTAATATATATTTGATATAAATATTTAATAAGTAAAATAATACATTATAAATAGATGAATATAGTTAAGAAATTTTGGAATGGTTGGCTACACACAGTGGCAACAGTTGATTACAATCCATCTTTGGAGACTTGAATACTTACATGCAAACTGATATTTGTATGTTGATAATAAATGTCAGTCAAGAGTCAAATTGATTGACAATAGTCAACAAATATAATTTTACTTTCAGAATTACTTTATTTTTTAACTTTCTTTTTAAAAATCTTACAATGAAAAAGAAAGAT
>SJYC01098882.1:0-28639 GCA_006408675.1 Madoqua kirkii | reverse complement strand
TTATTAAGATACATTCAAATAACTGTGCATAGTAAAATATAAAGCCTTAAATAGCTTCATAATTAAAGAAAAATTATTGCTTATACAGGTTTTTAGTACCTAGAAAATTAGAAAAACACAGCAGCAAGGAAAATGAGAAGAAAATAGAAAAAAATTAATAAAGAAGCAAAAATAATTAAAGAGAAAAAATTCTAAAAACTAAAAAATTCTAACTCCATAAGCCAGTTGCAGGCACAGAGCCGTAAAACAGAAACTCTTTCATAAACCTGGTTAAGAAGAACAGGACACAGTGCAAATATATAAAATATTAGAAATAATAAAAGAGGACATTACACTGATATGGAGATAAAACATGATATGACATGATATTACTACATACAATTGCATGGCAAAATACATGTAATTGCATGGCAAAATACATACAATTGCATGGAAAAACTTGGAAGAAAAAAATATTATTGAGCACAATATGAACTACCAAAATCTTTATAATAAAAAAGAGAAAATATAACTAAAAGTTATAAATTAAGTCATCTCTGCTGTTGAACAGGACCAGGAGTGGGTGTATGCTTTTGTAACCAGCTTCTAGCTTACCTTTAAAAACAGAACATTTCATAGCAGATACAAACTGTTATATACAGAATGGATAAGCAACAAGGTCCTACTGTATAGCACAGGGAACTATATTCAGTATCCTATGATCAACTATAATGGAAAAGAATATGAAAAAGAATGTATATATACATATATGTATAACTGAATCATGTTGCTGCACACATGCCATGGAGCAACTAAGCCTGTGTGCCACAACTCTGCAGAGTCTGTACTCTAGGGCCCAGGAGCTGCAACTACTGAATCTCACATGCCTAGAGTCCCTGCTCTGCAACAAGAAAAGCCTCCACAATGGAAAGCCCACACACTGCAGCTAGAGAGTAGCCCCTGCTTGCCGCAACTGGAGAAAAGCCAGGGCAACGGCAAAGACCCGGCACAGCCAAAAATAAATAAATAAAAATTTAAAAAAACAGAAATGGTAGGAGAAAATGAGCAATGCATCCAAAATTCAAATGGGCAATAATTCTGAACCTAGCATTCTAGATAATATTAGTGACTTGTGAAGAAAGGACATATTTCTTCTTTTCACAAAACAATTAGGATCTCCACCAAAAATGGAAAACAAATAGACTGTGTGACAAAATCATGGTTCAAATATGAAGAAAACCAAGAAATATCACTGAGTGTCTTTCAGCAGTTGATGATGTTATGAAACAGAAACCATTTAACGTAGAAGTGGTCCGTGAAGCATTGTGAGGATTGTGAATTTGGACATAGGGAGAATGAAGTGTAGTTTTATCACATTACTTTTTTCTGCAGTGAGAATTACTAATTAGTCGTATAATATATGCTTTGTTTATTGATTTTACTTATGTGCATCCTCAGTTCTCTTTGGCTCCTTGTGACCCCATGGACTGTAGCCTGTCAGGTTCCTCTGTCCCTGGGATTTCCCAGGCAAGAATACTGGAGTAGGTTGCCATTTCCTCCTCCAGGGGATCTTCCCGACCCAGGGATCGAACCCACTTCTCTTGTACCTCCTGCTTTGGCAGGTGGATTCTTTAGCACTCTGCCACTGTGCTTTTAGAAAGAGATTTAAGTGTGGTCATAGAAGACAAGATAAATATCATCAACCCTAACAATACAAAACTAAAGATACTGCTCAACAAGTAGAAGGTGGAAGGTGGTGAGAAGGAGGAAAAAAAGGACAGAATTGGTAATAGTCTCATAATATAGTGGGTAGTCAAGAGACAGTGCCTACATTTATTTATACAAAACTTATCAAAAAATTAAAATTATAGCTATCATAAATGGGTGCAATCTTTCTCATATTGATAAAGAAGATCTGTGGAAAAGCTACAGCTAGCAGAAACCACGATTCATTGCTAGTGGGAGTGCAGAATGCACTTTGAAAGCCTGTTTGGCAGTTTCTTACAAAGTTATGCATACTCTTAACATATGATCCAGTAATCACATTCCTTGGTATTTACCCCAAGCAATTTAAAACTTATGTCTACACAAAACCCTTCATGTGAATGTTTATAGTAGCTTTGTTTATAATTGTCAAAACTTGGAAGCATCTAAGATGTCCTTCCACAGGTAAATGGGTAAAAAGACTGGTTCAGCCAGACAATCAAAATTTTGTTGTTGTTCTGTCACTAAGTCATGTCTGATTCTTTGTGACTCCATAGACTGCAGCACACCAGGCTTCCCTGTCCTTCACCATCTCCTGGAGTTTGCTCAAACTCATGTCTTTTGAGCCAGTGATGCTATCCAACCATCTCATTATCAGTCACACCCTTCTACTTCTGCCTTCTATCTTACCAAGCATCAGGGTCTTTTCGAGTGACTGGACTTTTCGCATCAGGTGGCCAAAGTATTGAAGCTTCAGCTTCAGCATCAGTCCTTCCAATGAATATTCAGGGCTGATTTCTTTTAGGATTGACTGGTTTGATTTCCTTGTAGTCCAAGCAAGTCTCAAGAGTCTTCTCCAGCACCACAGTTCAAAAACATAAATTCTTCAGTGCTCAGTCTTCTCTATGTCCAACTGTCACATCCATACATAACTACTGAAAAAAAAAGAAATTTTATTCAGTGACAAAAAGAAATGAGCTGTTAAGCTACGGAAAAAGACATGAAAGAGCCTTAAATACATATTCTAAGTGAAAGTAGTCAATCTGAAAAGGTATGATTTCAACTATATGACACTCTGTAAAAGGTAAATTTATAGAGACAGGTAAAATATCAGTGATTGCCAGTGTCTTTTGGGGAGGAAAAGAAAGGGATGAAAAGGAGCTTTTCAGGGCAGTGAAACTATTCTGTATGACACAGTAATGGTGGATGCAATGTCATGTGCTTAGTCAGTCAGTCACGTCAGACTCTTTGCAACCCCATGGACTGTAATCCACCAGGCTCCTCAGTCCATAGGTCTTCTCCAGGCAAAAATACTAGAGTGGGTTGCCATGCCCTCCTCCAGGGCATTTTCCTGAACCAGGATCTCCTGCACTTCGGACTCTTTACCATCTGAGCCACCATGTAATGCCATATATTTGTTGAAAATTAAAGAATGTGCAACCCTAGGAATGGACCCTAAATTAAACCATAAATTTTAATTAAGAATAAAATATACATATTGGCTGATTAGTTGTAACAAAAGTATCACACTAATGCAAAATATTAACAACAGGAGAAAACTGGCTGGGGGTGGTGGGGGAAGGGTAGAATGTAAGAGGATTCATGGGAACTCTATATTCAGCTCAATTTTCCTATAAACTTAAAACTGCCTAAAATACTAAAACCTAATAACTTAAAAAAGTAGATATGCAAAATATTTCACAATGTTCTATTTTATGTTTATGTGAGTTCAGAAGTACTTCTGTAAAAATGAAAATTCTGCACCACCAAGAGTAGCCTACTACATTATAGATTCCTTTCCACCAACTGGCTTTCTTGCTGTGGTACTTGTGATTTCTTTCCTGTATATTTTATCACATACTACTTTCACTGCTTTCTGTGATTGGTTTGGGAATAGTATTAGATAGATTTGATTATGTGATGGGGACATTCAGGTGAGATAAAGAAATAAGGTAATATTAATTTTTTATTGCCATGGCAAAAAAATTACGATATACCTAGTGGCTTAACATGTCACAAAATGATTATCTGGTAGCTCTGTGGGTTATGTGAGCAACATGCATCATATAGAGTTTAAATCAAGGTCCCAACAGGGCTGTGTTCCTTGTGGGTGCTCCAGGGGAGGTTCAGTCTCTCTGCCTTTTTCAGCTTCCAGTGACTGCCCAGGTTCCTTGGCCTGTGGTCCCCTTTCTCCATCTCCTACAATCAGTGGTGCTGCAGCTTTCCAACATTTCTTACTCACATCTCCCTCTGTGATCAACCCTGGAAAGTTTCTCTGCTTTTAAGAATCCAAGTGATTAGATTGCAGTGGCCTGGATAATCCAGGAGAATCTCTCCATCACAAGGTCCTTAATAATATCTGTGTGTGATTACCTTCAACTATGTAAAGTAACAAATCATAATTCTCCGGATTAGAACCTGAGTATTTGTGGGGGCTGGGCACTAGTCTGCTTGCACCCAGCAATAAGTAGAACTCTTTAGAAATTTTTATAGGGAAGAAGAAATTGGGGTATAGCTTGAGGTATGTGAAATTGGGAGGATTTTTTTTTAAGATTTTAAAAAATTATTTATTTTACTTTGCAACATTGTATTGGTTTTGCCATACATTGGCTTGAATCCGCCATGAGTGTACATGTGTTCTCCATCCTGAACTCCCCTCCCACCTCTCTCCCCATCCCATCCCTCTGAGTCATCCCAGTGCACCAGCCCCGAGCACCTGTATCATGCGTCAAACCTGGACTGGTGATTCGTTTCACATATGACATTTTACATGTTTCAATGCCATTCTCCCATATCATCCCACTCTCGCCCTCTCCCACAGAGTCCAACAGCCTGTTCAATACATCTGTGTCTCTTTTGCTATCCCGCATACAGGGTTATCGTTACCGTCTCTCTAAATTCCATATATATGTGTTAGTATACTGTATTGGTATTTTTCTTTCTGACTTACTTCACTCTGTATAATAGGCTCCAGTTTCATCCACCTCATTAGAACAGATTCAAATGTATTCTTTTTAATGGCTGAGTAATATTCTATTGTGTATATGTACCACAGCTTTCTTAATCCATTCGTCTGCTGATGGACATCTAGGTTGCTTCCATGTCCTGGCTATTATAAACAGTGCTGCAATAAACATTGGGGTACATGTGTCTCTTTTGATTCTGGTTTCCTCGGTGTGTATGCTTAGCAGTGGGATTGCTGGGTCATATGACAGTTCTAGTTCCAGTTTTTTAACAAATCTCCACACTGTTCTTCATAGTGGCTGTACTAGTTTGCATTTCCAACAACAGTATAAGAGGATTCCCTTTTCTCTACACCCTCTTCAGGATATATTGCTTGTAGTCTTTTGGATCACAGCCATTCTGACTGGCGTGAAATGGTACCTCACTGTGGTTTTGATTTGCATTTCTCTGATAATCAGTGACGTTGAGCATCTTTTCCTGTGTTTGTTAGCCATCTGTATGTCTTCTTTGGAGAAATGTCTGTTTAGTTCTTTGATCCACTTTTTGATTGGGTCTTTTACTTTTCTGGAATTGAGCTGCAGGAGTTGCTTGTATATTTTTGAGATTAATTCTTTGTCTGTTGCTTTGTTTGCTATTATTTTCTCCCATTCTGAAGGCTGTCTTTCACTTCGCTTATAGTTTCCTTTGTTGTGCAAATTTTAATTAGGTCCCATTTGTTTATTTTTGCTTTTATTTCCACAGTCATCAAGACAGTATGGTACTGGCACAATGACAGAAATATAGATCAATGGAACAAAAGAGAAAGCCCAAAGATAAATCCATGCAAGTATGGACAACCTGTCTTTGACAAAGGAAGCAAGAATACACAATGGAGAAAAGACTGTCTTTAACAAGTGGTGCTGAGAAAACTGGTCAACCACTTGTAAAAGAATGAAACTAGAACACTTTATCACACCATACACAAAAATAAACTCAAAATGTATTAAAGATCTAAATGTAAGACCAGAAACTATTAAACTCCTAGAGGAAAACATAGGCAAAACACTCTCTGACATAAACCACAGCAGGATCCTCTATGATCTACCTCCCAGAATATTGGAAATAAGATTTTTTTAATGTGGATAATTTTTAAAGTCTTTATTGAATTTTTTATAACATTGCTTCTGTTTTTTTGTTTTGGTTTTGTAGCTACAAGGCACATGGGATCTCAGCAACCTGATCAGAGATGGAACCCACACCTTCTGCACTGGAAGGCGAAGTCTTAACTATTGGACCCCCAGGGGAGTCCATGGGGAGGATTTTTTAAAGGAAGTCATAGGATAACAGGCAGATAGTACACTCTAACAATGATCTCATTTGGAGGCCAATCATAGAAACTAGTTGCTCATTTTCTAGATTCAGTTCAGCTCAGTCTCTCAGTCATGTCTGACTCTGTGACCTCATGAACCACAGCGCACCCCAGGACTCCCTGTCCATCACCAACTCCCGGAGTTCATCCAAACCCGTGTCCGTTGAGTCAGTGATGCCATCCAACCATCTCATCCTCTGTCGTCCACTTCTCCTCCTGCCTTCAATCTTTCCAAGCATCAGGGTCTTTTCAAATGAGTCAGCTCTCCACATCAGGTGGCCAAAGTATTGGAGTTTCAGCTTTAGCATAAGTCCTACCGATGAAGACCCAGGACTGATCTCCTTTAGGATGGACTGGTTGGACCTCACTGCAGTCCAAGAGACTCTCAAGAGTCTTTTCCAACAACACAGTTCAAAAGCATCAATTCTTCAGTGCTCAGCTTTCTTCACAGTCCAACTCTCACATCCATACATGACCACAGAAAAACCATAGCCTTGACTAGATGGACCTTTGTTGAAAAAGCAATGTCTCTGCTTTAGAATATGCTGTCTAGGTTGGTCATAACTTCCCTTCCAAGGAGTAAGTGTCTTTTAAATTCATGGCTGCAATCAGCATCTGCAGTGATTTTGGAGCCCCCTAAAATAAAGTCAGCCACTGTTGCCACTGTTTCCTCATCAATTTCCCGTAAAGTAATGGGACTGGATGCCATGACTTAGTTTTCTGAATGCTGAGCTTTAAGCCAACATTTTCACTCTCCTCATTCACTTTCATCAAGAGGCTATTTAGTTCTTTTTCACTTTCTGCCATAAGGGTGATGTCATCTACATATCTGAGGTTATTGATATTTCTCTCAGCAATCTTGATTCCAGCTTGTGCTTCCTCCAGCCCAGGGTTTCTCATGTGAGAAACTGCATAGTCAAGGCTATGGTTTTTTCAGTGGTCATGTATGGATGTGAGAGTTGGACTGTGAAGAAAGCTGAGCACCAAAGGATTGATGCTTTTGAACTGTGGTATTGGAGAAGACTCTTGACAGTCCCTTGGACTGCAAGGAGATCCAACCAGTCCATCCTAAAGGAGATCAGTCCTGGGTGTTCATTAGAAAAAATGATGCTGAAGCTGAAACTCCAATACTTTAATCACCTCATGTGAAGAGCTGACTCATGGGAAAAGACCCTGATGCTGGGAGGGATTGGGGGCAGGAGAAGGGGATGGGATGACAGAGGATGAGATGGCTAGATGGTATCACTGACTTGATGGACATGAGTTTGAGTGAACTCCGGGAGTTGGTGATGGACAGGGAGGCCTGGTGTGCTGTGATTCATGGGGTCAAAAAGAGTCAGACACAACTGAGTGACTGAACTGAATTGAACTCTGCATCTAAGTTAAATAAGCAGGGTGACAATATATAGCCTTGGTGTACTTCCTTTTCCTATTTGGAACCAGTCTGTTGTTCCATTAAGGTTCCATAATTAGAAAGTGATTATATATTACATGTTATTGATAGATTATGGCTACAAGGAAAATTGGGGTAAATATAGCTAGTAGAAAGTGAGATGAGGGAGAGAAATGAACACAACTCTGTAAAGCAATTTTCCTCCAGTTAAAAAATAAATTAAAGAAGGAACTTTAGAATCTTGTTAAAGTAACCCTATCCAAGCATTCGTTTAGTTTGCTTTGCCATAATCATTGTTTCTAAATAAAATATGGCTTATGGAAACTAGTTTGTCCTTTTAGGCAATACATTTGCCTAAAATATTTGTATCATTGACAGAATTAACTACATGCTCCAATATACCCTATGTTTATGATGACTAAATCACCACCAACATTAGGTGTAAATAACTGAGGGATTAAGCATGAAGTATAAACTAAATTAATATTTTTAGAATTACCTCTTGTTCAAGACTCATTAGTAGTACATTACTATAGCTCCAATGTGTCTATGAAATTTTTTATAGTTGCACAGTGTATAGTCTATTAGAAACCAGAGTAGTAAAGGAAATGCCAGAATCAATTTTGCCTGCTAAGTCGCTGCAGTCGTGCCTGACTCTTTGTGACCCTATGGACTGTGCCCGCCAGCCTCCTCTGTCCATGGGATTCTCCTTGGAAAGAATACTAGAGTGGTTTGTCATTTCCTTCTCCAGAGTATCTTCCCAACCCAGGGACTGAGCCAGCATCTCTTATGTCTCTTGCATTTGGCAGGCAGCTTCTTTACTACTAGCCTAACCTGGGACATGTAAATAAAAAAAATAGTCTGATGCTAAGAAGTTTTAAAGAAAGGCAATGCCAAAGAATGCTCAAACTGCCACACAATTGCACTCGTCTCACAGGCTAGTAAAGTAATGCTCAAAATTCTCCAAGCCAGGCTTCAGCAACATGTGAACCGTGAACTTCCAGATATTCAAGCTGGTTTGGGAAAAGGCAGAGGAACCACAGATCAAATTTCCAACATCCACTGGATCACTGAAAAAGCAAGAGAGTTCCAGAAAAAACATCTATTTCTGCTTTATTGACTATGCCAAAGCCTTTGACCGTGTGCATCACAATAAACTGTGGAATTCTGGAAGAGATGGGAATACCAGACCACCTAACTTGCCTCTTGAGAAACCTGTATGCAGGTCAGGAAGCAATAGTTAGAACCGGACATGAAACAACAGACTGGTTCCAAATAGGAAAAGGAGTACTTCAAGGCTGTATATTGTCACCCTGCTTATTTAACTTACATGCAGAATACATCATGAGAAATGCTGGACTGGAAGAAGCACAAGCTGGAATCAAGATTGCCAGGAGAAATCTCAGTGACCTCAGATATGCAGATGACACCACCCTTATGGCAGAAAGTAAAGAGGAACTAAAAAGCTTCTTGATGAAAGTGAAAGAGGAGAGTGAAAAAGTTGGCTTAAAGCCCAATATTCAGAAGATCATGGCATCTGGCCCCATCACTTCATGGAAAATGGATGAGGAAACATTAGAAACAGTGTCAAGACTATTTTGGGGGGCTCCAAAATCACTGCAGATGGTGGCTGCAGCCATGAAATTAAAAGACCCTTACTCCTTGGAAGGAAAGTTATGACCAACCTAGATAGCATATTCAAAAGCAGAGACATTTCTTTGCCAACAAAGGTCCGTCCAGTCAAGGCTATGGTTTTTCCAGTGGTCATGTACGGATGTGAGAGTTGGGCTGTGAAGAAAGCTGAGCACCAAAGAATAGATTCTTTTGAACTGTGGTGCTGGAGAAGACTCTTGAGAGTCCCTTGGACTGCAAGGAGATCCAACCAGTCCATCCTAAAGGAGATCAGTCCTGGGATTTCTTTGGAAGGACTTATGCTAAATCTGAAACTCCAATACTTTGGCCACCTCATGCGAAGAGTTGATTCATTGGAAAAAACCTTGATGCTGGGAAGGATTGAGGGCAGGAGGAGAAGGGGACGACAGAGGATGAGATGGTTTGATGGCATCACCGACTTGATGGACATGAATTTGAGTAAATTCCGGGAGTTGGTGATGGGCAGGGAGGCCTGGCATGCTGCGATTCGTGGGGGTTGCAAAGAGTTGGACACGACTGAGTGACTGAATTGAACTGAACTGAAGAAGTTTCAATTTAACATGATTGCCAGGCAATCAAGCAATTTTTCCTTTTTTTCTTTTTTTTCAGTGCTGTTATCTTTTACTGAAGTCCAGCATCAAATCTGATCTATTACTTTACCTGGGCCAATACCAGTAATGAAGGGCAAAGAAGCTAAAATAATCTCTGCCTGAAATATGAAAAATGAAATGCTCTTCTTGCTGTCCTACTCTGGGCCTGACCAAAAGAAGCCAGGCTTTGACTCTTTGAACCACACCAATTCATGCATATGAAATAAATGTCATGGCTGAGCTAGTTTATACTCAGCCTCTTTTCTCAATCTTATTTTTTACCATCTCCTTTTTATGGGATGCTTCAACCTCATTAGTATTTCAGGGAAAAGCTGGATCCTGTCCATCATCTTGGTTGTTGATCTTCTTTTCCTGGCAAACAGTGCCCAGAGTTTCAATAGAGGAAGCAGGGAAGGATACAACACATTCAGAGTTTGTGAAAGACCTTATTTACCATCAAAGTGAAGGTTTCCAGACACTCCAACTCTGTTTTCTTATGTTCTTAAGTCTTTGATGAGGAATTAAGAACTCCAGCCAGGGCTACAGAAGACGGAGGTGCCTGGCAAAAGGCACTATGTGTTGTCCTGAAGCTGTTCATTAATTATAAATGATGTTGCGGAGTGAGCAGAAATTATTAGTCTCTTAATTTCTACATGAGCACTTCTGAGAGAAATCCGAATCTGCACATTTAAATGACTGCTTTCTTGCTAGATTCCATTGCCTTTTTTGCAACACATTCTTTTATGGGTTTTCTACAGACCTTTTCTGATGGAAGAAAATCGCATACTCAGTTCTTCAATTGGGGCAGTCTGTAAGAAGGAAATATTATTTTATCTAGACGAACACCTGATGGAAAGCATGATTTATTTACTTACTTTTTATGTTAGAGAAGGCTCCTGACTGGGGAGGAGGAAATGCATTCATTCTTTGCTGCTTGGAGCACATTGTGAAAAGGTTCAATCCTGTTTGATTTTCCCATTCATTATGGGGTGTGTGTTTCCTAAGTCTTCCGCTCCGTTTCTTTTGTTTATTGTTTACCAGGCACTGTGGGGTCTGCTCTTTAATGTGCTTGGTCCTTTGTTCTTCTGCCATAGGGTGTGAAGATATTTACTTACTTGTCCTCCGCTCTAAACAGCCGTGTGCAAAAAAAAGAAAAATTGCATCTTGTCCATCAGCTCCTCATACATCATTCAAAAACTGTGCCCTTAGTATAAGAAAAGTACAATCCCTCTAGATTTCATTACAGAGCTATAGTAATTCATCACAAACCATGCATTGAAAAGACATCATCTGGAAACATGATAATTATTTTAATGTAAATAATTGGAAAGTCATCTTAATTTTTTGTTTGCTTTCAACTGTTGGAACAAATGAACATGCCACTTTCTTGCATCAAAACCATTCAATCTGCGGTTTCTTTAAATATCACTAGGGTGAACTGTTTAAAGTTGTTCAAAGTGGGAAAAAAATGACTCTGAAAGATATACACGGATAGTATCAAGACCAAAAATACATATGGATTGTTTGGTTGGTTGTTAAATTAATTGCTCATTGGGACCTGGCTCTGGCTCTAAATGAGAAAAGGCAATAAACAGGAAGATTAAAATCAGGACAGGCTCTGTGGTTCTGTCCATTTTCAAATCTTAAGAACCTATGTCTACATCTGTCCCTAAATTTATAGATCTGTAACTATGTCTGTATATCTTTAGATGAGCAGTCAGTAACAGCTTTGTCTGTTCAATTAGGGACACTGTCCTAAATCATAGCAACTCAGAAACAAAACTGGCACAAACATTCTTGCCTCTGGTTGAATTTACATTCTCTCCTGTGCTGAAAAAGAGTTATAGACGTGCAAAAGCTCTCCCTCCAAAACAGTACCGTGCAAGGATGATACTTATTGTATCTGGAGTTTATTGTATGGGCCAGGCTGTCACTTTCCCATAGCGTCTTCATTTATTATGCTAATTAACTTCCCCAGTGCAGGCAAGAGGGTATCCGCCTGGAGAAATAGTCTCGCTTGGGGGGGTGGGGCGGGGCGTCTGAAAGCAAACCTGTTTTGTGCCCGAATAAAATCCCCATCAATGTGTTTCTTTTCAAAGACGGGAGGGTCAATACCATGATTGTTTTTGTTCCCATCCAGTTATGTAACCGTGGGGACTTGTTTCTTTGCTTTCAGGATTTGTACAAAACACATTAACGCGAAACAATAGGCGCGAGTCAGGGGAGCAAACCCTCGAGCTGTGTCTTGGAGTCCGTCCTCCTGGGTTTGGGAATCTCCAATGAGTTCCATCTCCAGTGCTGACTGTGCGTGTGCGTGTGTGTGAGAGCGCGTGTGTGTGTTTAGTTAGCTGGCACGCAACACACTTCCCCAGGGTTGTGCTTCCTTTTTCCTGAGATTTGGCGAAGGGTAAAGGGTCGGAGTCACATGGATACAAAGCATTTGATTAATGTCCAAGTCACCGCCAGGGCTGCCGGAGCCGCCTCCCCTCCAGCCCGGGCCGTGTGAGGCCAGAGCCGCGCGGGGCGCGGCGCGCAGGTCCCCGGGTCCCCCAGGAGCGGCCTCTGTCTAGTTCCCCCGGCCTCCCGCGCCCGGCGCCCCCTCCTCCCCGCACCCCCCGCCTCTCCGCGGCACGTAAAGTCGCCAGCCCCACAGCGGACCCAGCGGAGGCGGCCACTTTCTCCGGCGGGCGCGTGGGATCCGGGGCAGCGGCGGGCGCGCGGCCGGGCGCCCACCATGAGCGACGAGGGTCGCGGGGACGGGCGCGCCGAGAGCGCCCGGGACCTGGAGAAGCAGCTCCGGCTGCGCGTGTGCGTGCTCAGCGAGCTGCAGAAGACCGAGCGAGACTACGTGGGCACGCTGGAGTTCCTGGTGTCGGTGAGCGGCGCGCGCGCGGGCAGCATTGTCTGTGGGCACCTGGGTACCCTTGCGGGCGTCGCGGGCGCCCTGGTGTGCGCGCCCACGCTGGGGCCCCCGGCGGGGGCATGCTGCATGCCTCCAGACGCGCCAGGGCCAAAAGTTAGCTCGCGTGGGAGAAGGTTCTTGTTTGGGGAATCTCTGCTGCTCCATCTCTCCTCTCTCACTTCTGCCCGCTTCCTGGACTGCTCGAGTGCGTTGTGATTTTTTCCCCCCTTCTCTTCCTCTCTGGGGATTTTGGATTTTGTTTGAAGACTTTTGGCTAGGTGTTTTTTAAGTCTATCTGCTACGTTCATGTACGTTTAGGTTTTGCTTGTTTTTAATCCTTGATTCTTACGGAACTTGAGTTCATTATTCAAGTTACACAGCAGTGAAGTCTCTCTAGTTATAATAATCTTTGGTGGTGGGGCGGGGGGGCGGAGCGGGAAGGCGCCCAGAGAGCAGCGGGGTAATGAGCTCCAGCAGCTGTGGGATATTAAAGCCAGAGGAACTGCTCACCGCCATCCTAGTCCTCCTATCCCCTCCCTCCACCCCCCAACCCGGGGTTTAAATCCCCACCCTCATGGGTTCAGCTCTTGGGTCCTCTGTTCGCTCTGAGCCCAGAGAAGCGGTGTAATAAATCTCCCATCCAGCGACTTCAGGATTTCTTGAAACTGGCAGGAACTTTGTTTCGGAGTTTCAACTTGACTTGTTTGAAGCGTGCTCTAAAAATGTTTCATTCATTTTAGAGCCAGGAGGGGCAAAACTCAGTGAAAGAAACTTTTTAGACATCACTCAGAAGCTGAATATTTTTCTGTTCGCTGCTGCAGAGACACAGAATTTGAGGGTTGGCTCCTCTCCACCGAGACGCGCAAGAGAGCATCATTCAGACACAGAGGACCTTTAGCCTTTGCGAAAATCTCCCTCAAATATTCTAACCTTCTCTTTCCACCACCCTATTCCATTCCCCCTTGGTCTGCAAAGGCCGAAATTCCTGCGCAGTGTTCTGAGAAAGGTACACTATCTGCTGATAATCGTTGATAGTGCAAATTCAGTTCTTGGGGTGAGACGCACTGACTGGCTTCTGGTTCACTTCTCAAATTAAAATCAATTTGCTTGAGCCCCCAGGGGCCACATTCTTTGGAAAAGTGTGGGTATTTGCAAATATACTGGTAATTGGTGATAAGTAGAATTGTTGCACACTTCCATGAGTCAGTGTCAAAAAAGAATGTTTTAAAAGCAAATTTGATTTTTCATAGCTTCAGATTTGACTTTCATGAAACTTTGTTGGCGAACAAGTTCTTTGACTTTCGAAGAATCTGAGTAAGTTTTCAAGTTGCATTAGGAACTTCTTTCTGGAGGTATAGGGGAATAGTATTGAGCAAAACACTCCTAGTTTGCAAAAATAGCTAACCTAACCTACCTTGAAAACCAATGTGTTGATTTTTATTTAAAATATCAGTTTTTCCTCTAATCTCAACATCTGTTACTTAAAATGATAATATAATTCTATGTAGAGTTAGGTAAGAAATATGGGAGGTATAAAATAGATTGCATTTTACTGTTAGTAGATCATTTTATGATTCATTCTTATCTCATTTATAAATTATGAACACTTCCACTTTTCCTTTTCTTTATTTGCTATTTTCATGTACATGTTCACACACACCATCACTAATTGGCCCAAAAGTCTGCCTAAACAAAAGTTTACTCTGACTTCCTTTTGGTTTTATAAACATTGAAAACTTAAAATCTACCTATAATAGATCATTAGATTTTCTTTGGGGGGTATTATTTGTAGCAGCATTTACTTGTCATCTGTTTTATGTGGTTACTTTCAGTTGATTAGCCAATCTAGTTTTAATTTTATCCTAACTGTACACACCAAGAGCTTTAAAAATATTCAAACCCTTTGGCCTGGTAATTCCTGTTCTAGGAATCTATCCTTAGAGAATGGTCAGAAGTACAGACAAACAAAATCAGTTTTGGTTTTTTTTTTCTTTAAATAGATGTAGTATTAAATAAGTGAAGTGGTAAATTTGTTGCAAAAATTTGATAATGAATTCCCAATTCAAATTTAAATCTTTGTTAGATTAGACATTGTTTTGATTTTTATCAATACTTCAGCCCATCAGCCTGGGTGAAGGTAATTCTTAATTCTGATCTTTGTTACAGAGATGAAAAACGTATTTTTAGTTTTCCTAAGAACATATTTTTACTTACACAGCCATAAAGGAGCAAGCAAATTGTGTTATTTCTCTGGATTAAGTGATCATATGGCCTGAGGGGAAACTTTTTTTTAATAAGGTGGTTTCTCTTCTTATTTCCCACCTTTGGCCTTTTAAGGAGAGAGCACCTCCCCTCTCCCCCACCTTCCCCCCATCACCTCTTCCCACCCCCAGGTAGTCCATAAACATTGCCTTTTTCATCCTCTGGTTTTATCAGCCTGTCTGATCTATATGCACCTTCTCTCTGGTAGCCAACTGGGCACACACTTCTTGACTGAACAAGGCTCTGACCCTGAAGCTTGCTGCCTTCATCTGAGTGGCGCCCTCTGCCCATGGGTTGCTTCCGCCCTCTTCTGCTCCTCCCTAACCCTTATCAACCTGCTGGCTTCCCACTAGGCTTTCAAGACTCTTCCTCTCCTTCAGTAACACTGTCATGACTCCATTCCTCCATCTTTCCCAGGCTAGAGTGCTCACTGTTCAGTACCCACTCTGTAGTCACTTCTTCCTTGGAGCCAGACCAAGCTTGGGCAGATATCTGACTAGCTTTGTCTCATTCTTCTAGAATGCAAGCTTCTTGGGGACAGGGCCATTTTACTTACTTCTGTTTCCCTAGACTTTTGTGCAGTACTTGTGACATCGTAAGTACTCAATAAATGCTTACTGCACGAATGAACGGATGAATTCGTGAATTTATCTTCTAAACCTCCTGCCCATTTTTAAGGACAGTTCCTCAATCATCCTTAAATTCCTGATTTTTCCTTCCATTTGGCCTGTATAGATAGTGGAAGTTAATTTTCACTCAGACACATATGTATTATGTAACAAGAAGCTTTAAGTTTAAAATGTAGTGCCTGCATTTAAAAGTGAAACTATTTAAATCAGATGTCAAGGTATTAAGGACATTGTAGCACTGTTATTGAAATCCATTGTAGTCTAAATTTTCATTTGGGTCCTTGGATAGATTATATTATTGGAATTGATTATTTTTAGGTCGAAACCCTTTGGCCTGGTAATTCCTGTTCTAGGAATCTATCCTTAGAGAATGGTCAGAAGTACAGACAAACAAAATCAGTTTTGGTTTTTTTTTCTTTAAATAGATGTAGTATTAACTAAGTGAAGTGGTAAATTTGTTGCAAAAATTTGATAATGAATTCCCAATTCAAATTTAAATCTTTGTTAGATTAGACATTGTTTTGATTTTTATCAATACTTCAGCCCATCAGCCTGGGTGAAGGTAATTCTTAATTCTGATCTTTGTTACAGAGATGAAAAACGTATTTTTAGTTTTCCTAAGAACATATTTTTACTTACACAGCCATAAAGGAGCAAGCAAATTGTGTTATTTCTCTGGATTAAGTGATCATATGGCCTGAGGGGAAACTTTTTTTTAATAAGGTGGTTTCTCTTCTTATTTCCCACCTTTGGCCTTTTAAGGAGAGAGCACCTCCCCTCTCCCCCACCTTCCCCCCATCACCTCTTCCCACCCCCAGGTAGTCCATAAACATTGCCTTTTTCATCCTCTGGTTTTATCAGCCTGTCTGATCTATATGCACCTTCTCTCCGGTAGCCACCTGGGCACACACTTCTTGACTGAACAAGGCTCTGACCCTGAAGCTTGCTGCCTTCATCTGAGTGGCGCCCTCTGCCCATGGGTTGCTTCCGCCCTCTTCTGCTCCTCCCTAACCCTTATCAACCTGCTGGCTTCCCACTAGGCTTTCAAGACTCTTCCTCTCCTTCAGTAACACTGTCATGACTCCATTCCTCCATCTTTCCCAGGCTAGAGTGCTCACTGTTCAGTACCCACTCTGTAGTCACTTCTTCCTTGGAGCCAGACCAAGCTTGGGCAGATATCTGACTAGCTTTGTCTCATTCTTCTAGAATGCAAGCTTCTTGGGGACAGGGCCATTTTACTTACTTCTGTTTCCCTAGACTTTTGTGCAGTACTTGTGACATCGTAATACTCAATAAATGCTTACTGCACGAATGAACGGATGAATTCGTGAATTTATCTTCTAAACCTCCTGCCCATTTTTAAGGACAGTTCCTCAATCATCCTTAAATTCCTGATTTTTTCTTCCATTTGGCCTGTATAGATAGTGGAAGTTAATTTTCACTCAGACACATATGTATTATGTAACAAGAAGCTTTAAGTTTAAAATGTAGTGCCTGCATTTAAAAGTGAAACTATTTAAATCAGATGTCAAGGTATTAAGGACATTGTAGCACTGTTATTGAAATCCATTGTAGTCTAAATTTTCATTTGGGTCCTTGGATAGATTATATTATTGGAATTGATTATTTTTAGGTCGTAGGTAAAGTGGTAGAGTGACAATTTGTTTGAACTTCTGTTCTTGTTTTGCTTGGGAAGTGAAATTCTAGGCTTCATTAGGAATACTCTAAAACATTTCTTTTCTGAAAGAAAATGCTTTCATAGACCTTATATTCAGTGTTTGATGTCCAGAGTCTGGACAATAGTAGGTTGTAACTAGTTTCCTGGAGAAAGGACAGACCAGGGTCGATTTCAGGGGTGTGTCTTATACGGTCTCACAGGACTGCGGAGTCTGAAGCACCTCAAGCTTAGTTTGATGCTGTGCTATCAATGATTGAAATTCTTACTAATTTTATCTTGAAAGTTGTGCTTTGCACGTGAAGTCCAGTGGGATGATGGGATGTGAGCAGAATAGATACAGGAAAGAAAAAATACAGCTTCAGACTTCAATAAAAGTTAAAAAAAAAGTTTTATTTGCTTATGGGTGTTCATTGCTGCTTGGGCTTTTCTCTAGTTTCAGAGAGCGGAGGCTACTTTCTAGATGTGGTGTGAGGGCTTCTCACTGCGGTGGCTTCTCTTGTTGCAGAGCATGGGCTGTAGGGCACAGAGGCTTCAGTAGTTGCAACTTTTGGGCTGTTGAGCACAGACTCCGTAGTTGTGGCCCAGGGGCTTAGTTGCTCCACGGCATGTGGGATCTTCTGGGGCCAGGCAGAACCCCAGTCTCCTTCATTAGCAGGTGGATTCTTTACCACTGAGCCACTGGGGAAGCCCTTCAGTATCATTAATAGCACTTTTTTTCCTTTCCTTTTGAATAAAAGGCCTCACATTTGCACTGGCCCTGGAAAATTGTGTCGACACATTTCACTGTGGCAGGTGGCATTGAGGCAGGGTGATCATATAATTTTCATTTAAACTGGGACACTTCTGAGGATGCAGGGGCCTGCTGTTAATTACACAGGGGAGCAGATGTACATCTGGGATTGTACCTGGCTAATCAGAAAGCACAGTTATTTCCCATTGTTGGAGCATTAAGACACAGACTTTGAGTTCAGCTGTATATCTTTTCATAAACAAAAGATTCTGAAATTTGTTATCTGTCCAGGCTTTGCCCTCAGATACCCCAGAATCTGAGTCCTGTGTCTCATTGCTATACAGAGCCACAGATTTTGGTCAAGGTGAGCGTCTGATTTGTGTGTCTATTATATTCTCCTCTGCCCTTTTTCTGTATCTCTGAGTCTCTGCTTCCTCTTTCTCTGTGTTTCCCTTTGGTCAGTTTGGTCCTTCCCATGATAATCTTGACTTTAAGACAGTGACATATTGCAGTCTGTTTAACAACAGTCAGAGTTAGTACGGTGCTTTACAGTTTACACTGAGCAACTGTGTATTTCTTATCTGATTTGGCTTATTATATGTGAATCTCTTGTGCTCAGTTGTGTCCTACTCTTTGCAACCCCTTAGACTGTAGCCTGCCAGGCTCCTCTGTCCATGGAATTTTCCAGGCAAAAATACAGGAGTGGGTTGCCATTTCCTGCTCCAGGGGATCTTTCCAAACCAGGATCGAACCTGCATCTCCTGCATTGGCAGGCGGATTCTTTACCACTGCTCCACCTGGAACGCCCTTAGCTCTTTCACATGGTGCTCCTGAGAGTTCCAGGCTTCTGGGGTTTTGCTTGAGGAGCCCTTGAAGAGGATCCAGGGAGTTGAATTGTATGGCTTCAGGCTCTTCACCCTGGACCTCCTCATGTAGCCCCACTGTCCTCTGATTTGTGTTTTTGCTAAAGCAGTTAGAAAAACACCTCATCTGGGTGGTAAACTCTGAGAGAGTAGAGAAGGCACCTTTGCTTCCTCTGTGTGCTTTACTTGAGTTCATCATGGTGCTTTGTAAACAGCAGGTACTCAAGAAAACAAATAGACAGATGAAACAAAAGCAAACAAAATGGTTTGAATGGGTTTCAGTCATGATGCAGCATTTTAAGGTAAAGATAAATTGATTCAGTACATAATAATGCATAGGCTTATGTTTTGCATGGACCTGTGTGCCCCTCAGCATTATACATTGCTGGCTGAACCCTCAGTATTCAAATAATCACAGTGCCATCTGAGAGCTGAAGTGATAAAGTAATAAGCCAAGTAGCAGGTAGGCACAAGAGACTCCCTTAGCCTGGGGTCAGGGGAAGGGTGGGTAAGAGGTGATGATAGAGCTGGCTCCTGAAGGATGAGGAGGAACGTGCCAGACTTGGAAGAAATTTATCCGTCCTAAAATAGTAAAACACACTGAGGGTGACTGTGGTATGGCAGGTGGCGGGTGGTGCTGGCATGGCTTGGCATGCTCCAGTGCTGAAAGATTCTTAATTAATGGCAATAAATAGTCCTGTATGCTTTTTGAGTATTGGGAAGAGATGAGATACATTCAGACCAGTTTGAGAAGGATTCCATTCTTAAGAATTATGACTTCAGTTAAAGACATTGAGTAGTCAGTTGTGTGGGGCTTGCCTGCTTATTAATAATAAGTTCAAGGCCTCCAAGGTTGGCACTGGGAAGGGGTCGCTTATGGGAAGAAGTTGCCAGGCCAAGATTCTCTGAATCTATGTCTTTGAATTTGGCCTTGGGACTCCTTCCTCTTGTTCTTTATTTCTGCCACTTCCCTGGATGGTAAAGAATCTGCCTGCAATCCGGTTGAGCCTGGGTAGGGAGGATCTCCCAGAGAAGGAAATGGCAACCCACTCCAGTATTTTTGCCTGGAAAATCCCATGGACAGAGGAGCCTGGCCATGGGGTCGTAAGTAGTTGGACATGACTGAGCGACTAACACACTGGCCTTCAGCCTACACTGCTTCTTTGTCCATTAATACAAGAATGCAGAGAAGGTGTTTTTTTGCTCCTCTTAATCTGGGACAGTTTGTAAATTTCCAAAAGTTGTTACTGTTTACTGAGGGAGTGCACAGACCAGTAATCCCGGAAACGACACAAAACATAAATACAGTCTAGCTTGTATAACACAGATTTCTGCTCCTACCAAAGTGATCTTGCTCTCGAGGTCTGCAGACCCTGCCCTATTTTCATCCTGAACCTTAAGACAGCTCCTGTTGATCATCCTGACTGGACCCTACTCCCGGATTGGCTTGACTGAGTTCTTTTTTTCGAGTTGTTAGCCTGAAGGTGTATTCTCGAGGATGACATCAAGAAATAGCTCTTAAGCTGTCCTGATTATTTACGGTAATTACAGTAAGAAACATACCATGAATTAAATGGGGCTGTTACATAGTTCTCATATTTGGAGTGTTATCCTGTGACCAGAACTGACTTGCTGTCGAGGAGGATGTGGAGAGGGATGTGTCTTTAGTCTTAAGGCTTCATCTGCATGATTATGCTGTATTATAATTTGATAACATTGATATGAGTAGGCTTTATTGAGATTAGTTTTGTTTCTTAGCAAGAGAATTCTATCAACAGAGTTGAGAAACGAAGATTGAAATCTGATTACCTCTTAGGAGTTTCAAACATTTCACTGGTCCAGGTAAGAACTGTGGAATGTCTGATCTAAGGTAGAAACAATGATGAAGATAAAAAAAAACTAAACACAAACAAAACTCTAAAAAAATAAAATAAACCCACAAAACATCAAAACACCCAGCAACCATGAGACATTTCTTGGGTAGAACCATTAGCATTTATGTTCACTCAGAAGTGGAAGCTTAAGTAGAATGGAGAATATTAGAATGGTTTCTACTTTGAAGATAGGATGGGGAGGGTCATTAACTCGAAGTCAAGGGGGCAGAACAGCGTGGGGAGGAGGAGAAAAGTGAATTTGGTTTTCAACTTGCTGAATTCAAAGTCTGCTATAAGTTTTGAAGATTAGAATGTGGAAGAGATAACTAATCATGTGTGTTGAAGCCATCAGGTAGATGAGATGACAAAGGGGAAGCAATTCAAGGAAGAAAACATCCTAACCAAGAACAGGATGTAGGATGTAGAGTGCACTGGTGACTTGGACTGAGGTGTCAAGGGTTGAAACAAAGAACTGGGGTCAAGTGATCTCTTGAAAGCCAAGGAAAGATCTAGCTCCCAGAAGAAAGGTTCCTTTCAACTCTCAGAGCTTTACAGAAGTAGGTCGTGTGAAGACTGAAGAGACAACTGGATTTGGCAATTAGAACGTCACTGAAGTTTTGGCTTCAGGAACATACATGAGCCTAGGAAGGTGCTGGAAGACATGATCTGAGTGGAAGCCGAGGAGATGAAGATGGATGGAAAAGCTATTCAAGGAGGCTGGTAGTAAATGCAAGGTGAGAAACAGGTTATAAACATTAAGGGATGTCTAGGGATGTTTGCCACGAGAAATATTAATAACCTCAGATATTCAGATGACACCACCCTTATGGCAGAAAGTGAAGAGGAACTAAAAAGCCTCTTGATGGATGTGAAAGAGGAGAGTGAAAAAGTTGGCTTAAAGCTCAACATTCAGACAACGAAGATCATGGCATCTGGTCCTATCACTTCATGGGAAGTAGATGGGGAAAGAGGGGAAACAGTGTCAGACTTTATTTTTTTGGGCTTGAAGATCACTGCAGATGGTGATTGCAGCCATGAAATTAAAAGATGCTTACTCCTTAGAAGGAAAGTTATGACTAACCTAGATAGCATATTCAAAAGCAGAGACATTTCTTTGCCAACAAAGGTCTATCTAGTCAAGGCTGTGGTTTTTCCTGTGGTCATGTATGGATGTGAGAGTTGGACTGTGAAGAAAGCTGAGTGCTAAAGAATTGATGCTTTTGAACTGTGGTGTTGGAGAAGTCTCTTGAGAGTCCCTTGGACTGCAAGGAGATCCAACCAGTCCATTCTAAAGGAGATCAGTCCTAGGTATTCTTTGGAAGGAATGTTGCTAAAGCTGAAACTCCAGTACTTTGGCCACCTCATGCAAAGAGTTGACTCATTGGAAAAGTCAACTGATGCTGGGAGGGATTGGGGGCAGGAGGAAAAGGGGATGACAGAGGATGAGATGGCTGAATGGCATCACCGACTTGATGGACGTGAGACTGAGTGAACTCTGGGAGTTGGTGATGGACAGGGAGGCGTGGCGTGCTGCAGTTCATGGGGTCACAAAGAGTCGGATGCAAAAGTCGGACATGACTGAGCGACTGAACTGAACTGAGGGATGTTTGAGGGAGATGAATATAGCTGAGGAGATGGAGATGATAGATAAAAAAAGGAACTAAAGCAGCTTCAGCAGAGCATCATGGAAGTCAAATGCATCGCTTGGTAAATCAAGAGCCACCATGGAGCTGGAGGCAAGGAAGGCACTTGACAAAATTTTCTGAGCCATCCTGCCGTGGAACATACCCACAGCAAAACATCATGATAGAATCTAAACTTTTAAAAAAACTCTTGCATGTTTTAAAATTCCAGAACTGCTGGGACACACCCTTTGGATCTCTCTGTGACCACTTGCCAGCAGCTCTGCCTCCTGCATGGGGTCAGTGGGGTGGAATGCATGGTACAGACCACGGGTTTAGAGGCCCAATAACCTTGGTTAAAGTCTTGGTACTGAAATGTACAAACAGTGTAATGTTGGCAACTTACATAACCTCTTTATGCCTCCTTGCATATCTGGAAAACAGAGTCGATACTGTCTCACAGGGCTGGCCTAAAATTTAAATCAACTTCTGTAGGTGAAGTGTGACTTTTTAAAATGCACCATACAAATTCAGAAGTCAGAAGAGGGAAGTAGCTTGCCTTAATTTATTATTATATCTAGTACGATTAGGTTCAAATCTTGCAAATAATGACATAATCATTTAAAAAATCATTATATAAATGATGTACAGTTTAAGCATTACATTTAATGCACATTGCAGTCATTGCCCACACTTTTAAAAAAGAAACACTGGTTTACTTGACAACATTTTTGTCAGATTACATTTTTTCCCCAGTACTTGTTTTATGAGTGGTTTTTTTTTTTTTTTTTTTTTAACTCTGCATTTGTGCATGCTAAGTCTCTTTAGTGATGTCCAACCTTTTGCGACCCCATGGACTGTAGCCTGCCAGGCTTCTCTGTCCCTGAGGTTCTCCAGGCAAGAATACTGGAGTGGGTTGCCATTTCCTACTCTAGGGGATCTTCCCCACCCAGGGATTGAACCGAAGTCTCCTAAGTCTCCTGCATTGGTAGGTGGATTCTTTCCCACTAGTGCCACCTGGGAAGCCCCTTTTACTTTATATTTGGTGTTATATTTTAATATTTAATACCAAATTAAATTGTTATGCTTGAGTTTTAGGTATAATTGATTTTACCTAAAGATAATTGTTTTTGTTTTTTATTAAGTATTTCAAATCTTATTTATAATATTTATTTTTCATAATAGATGCATTTATATTATTCTCAACTTAGTAAATGTTTCTTTTCTTGAAAGTGTGGTTGGGTCACTTTACCTGTAGTTTTGAGTATAATCATTCAAATCTTGACACATCTAATAAAACCTTTGTTTTCTAATTTTTCCCCATTCTCATGAACTATTGCCTTTGATCCATGAGTTCATTGATTGCAATTTTTAAGACAATTGATACCTTAAGTTGAGGTTCTGATACTTAAACACTTTTACTTACTGTGGATGATTTCAGACTTTGAATCCTTGAATAGTTTTTTTTTAATTCTAGCTTTTCCATATAGCTAAGTATAGTGTACAAAAAAAGGCCTATTTCATTGGAGAATATCTAAGCCAAGGACATTATGTTCTAAATACATATTTTCCATGAAAAGACAGACTTTTCATTTGAAAAGTTTAAATGGTATAATACTTAAGAAATGACCCCAGCTGGTTAAATTTAGAATACTGATATGAAACTATTTTCTGGGTTTATAGCAAAATCTAGCAATGTAGAATATGAATGTGTAAGCATTTTAATTCAGTTCAAAGCTTCATTTCTCTGAGAAAGTCAAATAATGGTTGATATCTCTGTTTGACTTTGCTTTGCCACTTTTGTGATTTTAATTATCTATTTAAGTTGTCTTCTTGCCAGGAGGAGAAACTTTATAGATGGTGACACAGCGGTTGTGCAAGAAACACTGTTTTCCTTTGATCCCTTGTAATGTCTCACGTTGGCCTTGGTTTCTTGCTCCCTTGGATTCTAGTTTTTTCTTATTTGAGACTATTGCCCCAAAGAAAGAAACATAGGATTCCAAAAATGACATCTCCTATTCCAAAGTTTTATTTCTGTCCATAGTTCTAGGGGAAGAGCTGTGAAAAGACATTATCTCACCTAAATGTTAGTCCCATACCACACATTCAAAGATTATTTTAATAACTCATTATTTTCCCAGAGGTGAAGTTAGGAGAGTAAAGGGGACTTGCATTTTTTATGGTGTTTATCCATGCTATGTTTGACTTTATATAATTGTCATATATATAGAAATATATTTTATTTATAGGTTTTACATTCTCCACTTTTCTGGAATATTCTAGATATACTTTTTTCTCAATTTTTCTTGTCCCTCTTAATAATGAGATCCCTGGCGGAGACTTCCCCTTTTCCCTGGCTGGTATGAGGGTGTGATAGTAGATGATGGGGAAGCCATTTTGGACCATGAAATAGAAGACATATGTTGTGGATGACAGAGGAACAAATAAAGATGAGTCCATTTCTTTATTAAAGAAGCCTAACCTGTGGCCTATCAAAAATGGGCCTGTTAGATAAATTAGTATTTAACTCTGTCCTAAAGTCATTTTTTTTTAGATTTCACATTTTGCTTCCAAAATCATATTAACTTATGCAAATTATTAACAAATTGGCAAACTTTAATCTATTTTTTTGCCTTTGTCTTGTCAAGTGGAGTAATCTTAATGTTTAAAGTTCATTTTTAGCTTTTCTTTAATGACTCTTCTGTAGCTCACCAATTATTTCCCTAGATTATGCTAAAACCACACATATTTTTTTTTTAGAAAAGAACAGTCCTTTTTTTTGAAACCTGTACTAATAATTCTTTTTCCAGAAGACCAGAATTTTTGTGTTTATTATGTATATTTATAAGAATATTTGTTCAGCTGCTTTCTCTGAGGCCAAACAACAGTAGTTTAAACAACACAGAAGGATTGTTTGTGACTATGAAAGTGGTATGTAATCAGCATGCCTTTTTTGTATCCTCTCTTGGCACTGTGGTTATTTAATTTTTCAGTACTATTGCCTAACAGTGTCCCGGGAAATGAGCAGCGTCATCAGGTCATTAAGAGACCGCGTGTCCTATCTTACTGCTCCAGCATCCCCTAGGACCATCTATATCAGTCTGTAGGACGAAGAACCAGTATTTAATATAGTTTCTCCGGTGGTTCCAGCGAGCAGAGGATGTTGGAGAACCAACACACTAGGGTTTTGTTTTTGTCCATATGGTTGAAGTTGGTCTACTAGGATCCCTTGCAAATTCTAGCCTTGAAGGGACTGAGGGTGGGCGACAAGTTCCACACCTCACTTTCACTCGCATCCCCTTGGCCAGAACTTCATCACAAGGCTGAATCAGCTGCAAGGGAGACTGGGAAATGTATCTAGTTGGGCAGCCATGCATACTGATGAGATGTGGGGAGTTTTATACAGTGAGCCCTCGACATATGAATCTTGAAAGTTACAGACTTTCAAAGGTGTGATCATGTATTCCAGCCTATCTATGCCAACGTGATACTGTACTACTGTGCTTTTCAAGGTACTGTATTGTCAGATTAAAAATATTTTCTTTATTTTTTGTGTTTGTTTTTTATGTACATATTATTTGTGTGAAAAAGTATTGTAAACCTATTACAGTACAGTACTATGTAGCTGGGAGTTTATAGCTGAGAGGTCCCTAGGCTAACTTTGTTGGACTAACCAACAAATTGGGCTTAACAAATGCACTCTCAGAACAGAACTGGTTCCTATGTAGAGGAATTACTGTACTAAAATTAAGAGGTAGAGAATTAATATTGAGAGGCAGAGTAATATCTGACACCTTTTGGGACCCAGATATTAATAATTTAAGCTTGCCCCTCGGAAATCACTTATATTAATTCTTGGATTCCTTTACTATAAGAACTTATTGTCCTAAAACACCACTTGGATCATTTCCCTAAAATGATATATTCTTGTCCACATAGAAGTCCATTTCATGTTTTATTTATCTATCCCTTCACAAGTGTTTGTTAGTGTTCTGCTAGGTCCTCCCCCCAAAACCCCTGTAGTTGACTTCGACTGCAGGAAGAGTTGGGAGATTAGAATATTTTGTGTAAGTTAAAATTTTTTCTGGTTCCCCTTCCCCCCCAAAGAAAGTCCCAGAATACTCTAGAAATCATCATATGTTATGTGTTTGTTTTGTGTTAAGCACTGTATATTCCTGTTTAACTTGCAACTCACAACTCCTTTCAAGGATTGTATCCTTACAGTGGTAAAGAATCTGCCTACCAATGCAAGAGACACAAGAGACAAGGGTTCGATCCCTGATCCAGGAAGATACCCTGGAGGAGGCCATGGCAACCCACTCCAGTATTCTTGCCTGGGAAATTCCATGGACAGAGGATCCTGGCGGTCCACAGTCCATGGGGTTATAAAAAGTTGGACCAGCCTATCTATGCCAACGTGATACTGTACTACTGTGCTTTTCAAGGTACTGTATTGTCAGATTAAAAATATTTTCTTTATTTTTTGTGTTTGTTTTTTATGTACATATTATTTGTGTGAAAAAGTATTGTAAACCTATTACAGTACAGTACTATGTAGCTGGGAGTTTATAGCTGAGAGGTCCCTAGGCTAACTTTGTTGGACTAACCAACAAATTGGGCTTAACAAATGCACTCTCAGAACAGAACTGGTTCCTATGTAGAGGAATTACTGTACTAAAATTAAGAGGTAGAGAATTAATATTGAGAGGCAGAGTAATATCTGACACCTTTTGGGACCCAGATATTAATAATTTAAGCTTGCCCCTCGGAAATCACTTATATTAATTCTTGGATTCCTTTACTATAAGAACTTATTGTACTAAAACACCACTTGGATCATTTCCCTAAAATGATATATTCTTGTCCACATAGAAGTCCATTTCATGTTTTATTTATCTATCCCTTCACAAGTGTTTGTTAGTGTTCTGCTAGGTCCTCCCCCCAAAACCCCTGTAGTTGACTTCGACTGCAGGAAGAGTTGGGAGATTAGAATATTTTGTGTAAGTTAAAATTTTTTCTGGTTCCCCTTCCCCCCCAAAGAAAGTCCCAGAATACTCTAGAAATCATCATATGTTATGTGTTTGTTTTGTGTTAAGCACTGTATATTCCTGTTTAACTTGCAACTCACAACTCCTTTCAAGGATTGTATCCTTACAGTGGTAAAGAATCTGCCTACCAATGCAAGAGACACAAGAGACAAGGGTCGATCCCTGATCCAGGAAGATACCCTGGAGGAGGCCATGGCAACCCACTCCAGTATTCTTGCCTGGGAAATTCCATGGACAGAGGATCCTGGCGGTCCACAGTCCATGGGGTTATAAAAAGTTGGACACACACAGCTGAAGACAAGGCACCTGGTAACTCATGCCTGAGGACACATGATGAGTAGGGATTCTGAGCAGATCTGATCCACTGTGTTGGTGATTTCTCTGGCCTGGGGGTTTCTAGATGGTGGGAACAGTATGACTAATCAGGGCTGGGAAAACCAAGGCAGATGCTGGGAGCTGGACACACAACTTGTTGACTTCGGAAGTACACAGAGGCTAAAAGACAGGAAGGCATAGTACTTCATTTCAGGCAAACCTTCAAGAGCAGGCCAGCAACGGAAGCTCACAGTCAACCCAAGATGGGTCAGAGCCAGGCAAGCACTCAGGAGCCAGAGATTATCCAGAAGTTAGGAGTTTCCCTTACAGAAATGAGGAAATGCAAGTGAACCTTTAAAAGATAGACAACTCTAGTTCTCCCATTGGTAATGTTTATCATCACTAAGACTAGTTTCAGGTTAATTTAATTCCTTTTGGTCAGTTTGGATCTCTTTGTGCTTGTTTACATAGCACTTCATAGCAGATTTAAAGCTGTTATATATAATGTTATGTATAGCTCATATTTATTCTACATATGATTAAATCATGAAATGTTTGAGGCAAGTGTTAATTTTACACACATCCCTTCTAGTCTCCAAAATGTATATGTACTGCTTTGCATTCAATGGATATTGTACAGATCACATTGGTAGAACACATTAATTATTATCATTCAAATACAAATGAAGTGAATCCATAATTAACATGATCGTCATACCTGGATTGTTTTATTTGCCAAGTCTACTTCAGATGAAGAGAGTAACTGGCCTTCAGGTAGTCAAAGGACAAAGTTTGATAAATGAAGTTATTTATTTATGGGCATTTCCTACCAAAGGCAGTTCAGTTCAGTTCAGTTGCTCAGTCGTGTCTGACTCTTTGTGACCTCATGAATTGCAGCACGCCAGGACTCCCTGCCCATCACCAACATGTCCATCAAGTCGGTGATGCCATCCAGCCATCTCATCCTCTGTGGTCCCCTTCTCCTCCGGCCCTCAATCCCTCCCAGCATCAGGGTCTTTTCCAGTGAGTCAGCTCTTCGCATGAGGTGGCTAAAGTATTAGAGTTTCAGCATCAGTCCTACCAGT
>SJYC01098881.1:0-35483 GCA_006408675.1 Madoqua kirkii | reverse complement strand
GATTCCCATCTCTCTCAGAATTTTCCACAGTTTATTGTGATGCACACAGCCAAAGGCTTTAGCATAGTCAATAGAGCAGAAATAAAATGTTTTTCTGGAACTCTCTTGCTTTTTCCATGATCCAGCGGATGTTGGCAATTTGATCTCTGGTTCCTCTGCCTTTTCTAAAACCAGCTTGAACATCAGGAAGTTCACGGTTCACTTATTGCTGAAGCCTGGCTTGGAGAATTTTGAGCATTATTTTACTAGCATGTGAGATGAGTGCAGTTGTGGTAGTTTGAGCATTCTTTGGCATTGCCTTTCTTTCAGATTGGAATGAGAACAGACCTTTTCCAGTCCTGTGGCCACTGCTGAGTTTTCCATATTTGCTGGCATATTGAATGCAGCACTTTCACAGCATCATCTTTCAGGATTTGAAATAACTCTACCGGAATTCCATCACCTCCACTGGCTTTGTTTGTAGTGATGCTTTCTAGACCCACTTGACTTCACATTCCAGGATGTCTGGCTCTGGATGAGTGATCACACCATCGTGATTATCCAGGTCGTGAAGATCCTTTTTTTACAGTTCTTCTGTGTATTCTTGCCATCTCTTCTTAATATCTTTTGCTTCTGTTAGGTCCATACCATTTCTGTACTTTATTGAGCCTATCTTTGCATGAAATGTTCCCTTGGTATCTCTAATTTTCTTGAAGAGATCTCTAGTCTTTCCCATTCTGTTGTTTTCCTTTATTTCTTTGCATTGATCGCTGAAGAAGGCTTTCTTATCTCTTCTTGCTATTCTTTGGAACTCTGCATTCAGATACTTATATCTTTCCTTTTCTCCTTGGCTTCTCGCTTCTCTTCTTTTCACAGAGAAATGAGTAAAATGTGTATTAGCTGCTCCAAATGGCAAGGAGAGTGAATGAAGCAGATGGGGAATCAAAATCTGTGTGTGTTTTGGTATTTTATATAAGAATAAAATTTAGGAACCCTCTCCTTTCTGTCCTATTTTTTTCTATAATTCCCTAAAATATTTCATAACTTTTAATTTTTTACTGTTAACCCTGATAGACAATATCCAAGAGTGGAGTGTTAATCAGATCCCTATTTTAACCGCTCAATATAATTATAATTTAGTGGTGAAATTCAACCCAGTTATACATTTGCCAACAAAGGTCTGTCTAGTCAAGGCTATGGTTTTTCCAGTAGTCATGTATGTATGTGAAAGTTGGACTGTGAAGAAAGCTGAATGTTAAAGAATTGATGCTTTTGAAGTGTGGTGTTGGAGAAGACTCGAGAGTCCCTAGGACTGCAAGGAGATCCAACCAGTCCATCCCAAAGGAAATCAGTCCTGAATATTCATTGGAAGGACTGATGTGAAACTGAAACTCCAATACTTTGGCCACCTGATGGGAAGAACTGACTCATTTGAAAAGCCCCTGATGCTGGGAAAGATTGAAGGCAAGAGGAGAAGGGGATGACAGAGGATGATATGGTTGGATGGCCTCACTGACTCAATGGACATGAGTTTGAGTAAACTCCAGGAGTTGGTGATAGACAGGGAGGCCTGGTGTGGTGCAGTTCACTGGGTAGCAAAGAGTCAGACACGACTAAGGAACTGAACTGAAGTGAACTGATACATTGCTAATAAAGTTAACAGATTAGTAAAAGAATGGTGACTCAGACATAAGGCTTTAACTAGTTGATTCTTTAGCTGTCACTGTTCAGTAATCTAACTTTAATAAGCATTTGTTTTTTGGAGTTGCAAACCCAAAATCTGCTCCCTTCATACCACCAAGGAGCTGGTTTTCTGGAGTATTTGCCAATAGGGTTTCAGGTCCTGGCAGTGTGGCATCTGCTGAGAACTTCAGCCAATGTTGGGCTTCTCAGCTGGTTAGTAGTTAAGAATCCTTCTGCCAGTGCAGGAGAGACAAGAGACTCTGTTCGACCCCTGGATCCAGAAGATGCCCTGGAGAAGGAAATGGTGACCCACTCCAGTATTCTTGCTTGGAAAATTCCATTAATCGAGGAGTCTGATGGGCTACAGACCATGAGTTGCAAAGGGTCGGATGATACTGAGTGACTGTGCATACACCGGTGGCCAAGGTTAGAATTCAGTGTCAGTGGGAACCCAGTGGTGTGTGCAGGGCTCCACTGGCTGAGAAGCTTTTGCTGGAAAGGGAAGTGTCCTTTAGCCCTGGGTGAACTGAGTCATGGACAAGGGGTTGGCGGCTGGAGATCTTGAAGCCCCCCGCAGGATCTAAAGTCAGTTTTCCAACCCTTTACCGTTGATAACCTCAGATGAGTTACAAGCGAAGGTCACAGAACCTTTCTATCCATTTACAGATTTAAGGTTGGCCTTCTCCAGTGAGGGACAATGAAGGTAAGGAGTGCCTCTTATAAGTCCCGCCCCTCCGTGTTCCCATGGCAATGTCTCCCTGATGGCTTTAAGAAGTGGCTCCCTGGAGGAGTGTGGACAGCTGGATGCAGCCCTGTACTGGCCTGTGAAGTGTCATTGGGAGCCACTGCCAGAGGCTGGGGGAGGGGAAGGTCACTTCAGGACCGTGGAAATTATTCCTTTCTCCCCAGCGTCCTGGAGCCTTGTTTTTTGTCTTGATGTCAAGAGAGACTGGAGCTCAGAACCTGGGCCTGAAGTTTTCTTCAGCGTTCTTTCTAGAAATGATATCTTTTAAGCCGCCTTCATTCTTCAGTTCACTGAATTTCATAGCTTGAAGGAAGGGAAATAGATTTATTACTATCGTCATTACCAACTTCAGAATAGAAATTGGTGCATAATTATACTGGAGTCTAAAGCAGTATAACTGAAGGGAAGGGACTGAGCTGGCTGGGTTTTCTTGATAAGGTTGTGTGCTAGCCTCTTCCGTTTCTCTTTGGAGCCCTTTCTATGGCTAATACATCATGAAAGTTGAAAAGGAAGTGCAAATATAATGACCACTGAAAGCTGAAGCCTTTTCCATTCACTTCTTTGTGCTATTTGTGACTTGTCTGCCTGATTGTTTCAAAGTGAGGAGAAACCTGGGGTTCTTATCTCTCCTTTATCAGTGGCACTGGTTTGGAGAGGGTGGTGTGGTGCGGACAGAACTGGGACTCAGCCAGCCTTAACAGTAACAGATATTGAGGCAAAGTAACCACAAGAATGAGTACAGAGTGTGTTTTTGTTGTTGTTCCGTTGCCAAGTCATGCCCTACTCTTCGCGACCCCACGGACTACAGCATGCCAGGCTTCCCTGTCTCTCATTGTCTCCTGGAATTTGCCCAAGTTCATGTCCAATGAATCAGTGATGCCACCCAGCTCTCTCATCCTCTGTTGCCCTCTTCTTCTGCCTTCAATCTTTCCCAGCATCAGTCTTTTCCAGTGAGTACAGAGTATATGCAGTGGGTTTTAAAGCAAGCCGATTTGTCTAATGATATAATGATGCAAGATGCAGTGCCTGGGAGGAACATCACATATAGAATATCCCCTTAGCTCTGTAACAAAATATTCAGTAGCTCTGATGGGGGAGCTTTGAGCTTTCCTGCCCTTCTGCTCAGTGCCCCAGCCCTGGTCCAGGCCAGGAGTCCCAGAGTCCCAGGAGGAGGCCTGAGCTCTGATGGTGCTCATTCATCAAGAGCATGGCAAATGCTGTGGGGTGATCACTGGGAAGTGAGGCTGGATTTAGAATATGGTCTAAGATAACATCTGGACAAGCCAGAGGGTCATGAAAGGAACTGGGGTCAAGGGTTAACACAGCTGAGATCTCTGGAGTCTATGACAGAGCCAAAAAAGTAGCCTCAGGGAGGGGGGCTCTTAGTTGCCTCTAACACTTAAGACGTGTAGTTCCTGCTGCTTGGCCCCTTCTCACGCTGTCTGGTCATCGCCTGCCCCTTGCCTTTTTAGGATCCTGTGGCACACACAGACTGATTTACAGCGCAGCTTCCAGTATGGACTTTAGACTTACAATGACATCTGAGGAGTGTATTACCCTATAATAATAAAGATTAGGACCAGTATTTGCCCCTGTTTGATTCCTGGGTCAGGAAGATCCACTGGAGAAGGGATAGGCTACCCACTCCAGTACTCTAGGGCTTCCTTTGTGGCTCAGCTGGTAAGGAATCCACCTGTAATGCAGGAGACCTGGGTTCGATCCCTGAGTTGCGGAAGATTGAGACCTGCGTCAGGAAGATCCCCTGGAGAAGGGAAAGGCTACCCACTCCAGGATTCTGGTCTGGAGAAGTCCAGGGACTGTATAGTCCATGGGGTTGCAAAGAGCTGGTTAAGACTGAGCGACTTTCACTTTTTGTAACCTGAGGAGAAGTAGGTTGTAACTGGTCTTATTAAACTTATTTCCTTGTTGTTTAGTCAGTAAGTTGTGTCTGGCTCTTTTGCGACCCCCATGGGTCATGGTCCGATAGGCTCCTCTGCCCATTGGATTGTCCAGGCAAGAGCACTGAAGTGGGTTGCCATTTTCTTTTCCAATCTTCCCCACCCAGGGATTGAACCTGTGTCTCCTGCATTGGCAGGAGGATTCTTTTCTACCGAGCTACCAGAGAAGCCCTTCCTTAGATGATTAGAAAAATTGAGCTGATTGGTTAGTTACTTCCTTGGTCCATTTTCCACCTATAAGGTTTTATTAGTGTTTTATGATTATTGTGTAATTTAGAAGAGTACTTACTCGCCACCAAACTCTTTCATAATAAATCAAGTCTAATCTAGAGACCCTGCCATTAAGAAAAACTTGAAAACTTTCCTGACCACTTGTTTGAAGGTCACTCTTTATTTCAGTCGGCAGGTTTACTTTGCTGGCACTGTGTAAACATTAGAAGGGTCTTCTTTTAAAAGTTCACTTATGGTCCCAGGTGGACACAAGTAGAATGGGTCATTTCAGATAAAAAGAACAGAGTTAGAGAATCGTTTACCCCACATCTAAGCCTGACTCCATCTTGCTGTTGTTCAGTCGCTAGTCGTGTCTGACTCTGTGTGACCCGTGGACCATAGCACTCCAGGCTTTCCAGTCCTTCACTGTATCCTGGAGTTTGCTCAGACTCACATCCATTGAGTCAGTGATTCCTCCAGCCATCTCATCCTCTGGTGGCCCTTTCTCCCCCTGCTCTCAGTCTTTCCTAGCACCAGGGTCTTTTCCAATGAGTTGGCTCTTTGCATCAGGTGTTCAAAGTATTGGAGCTTCAGCATCAGTTCTTCCAATGAATATTCAGGGTTGATTTCCTTTAGGATTGACTGGTTTGATCTCCTTGTGTTCCAAGGGACTCTTGAGAGGCTTCTCTAGCACTACAGTTCAAAAGAATCAATTTTTTGGTGCTCAGCCTTCTTTATGGTCCAACTCTTACATTCAAACAAAACCATAGCTTAGACTATATGAACCTTTATCGACAAGTAACTCCACTGTCATGTTCTATAATTCAAATTTCGCTAGTTCATGTTTTTCTAATTCCCAGCACCTTAAATTCTTCTTCTCCTTGGTTGTTTATAATTTGTTTAGAGACTCAGGAAATATGGAAAAATAATGAAAGAAATGAGTTATCTCCATTTCTGGAAACCACAGAGCAAAGTGGTTTTGTGTGTGTGTGTGTGTGTATGTGTGTGTGTTTTACCAACTTGATGCTATATTTTTGAGTAACAGTTGTTGAGAGCTAGGTTAAGATTTGTTCTGTTGAGTCCTAGTCTCTAAATTTCATGTAAAACAGTGTAATGTTCAGATACAGTTTAGTCTTCAGACAACCACCCACATCAAAACCAAAAATGAATAAACAACCCCAAACCTCAAATGAGAGCAATTCCTATTCATAGGATGAAATACTGTGATGATCATCAGCCTTTCAATGACATGGGATTAATTATCCCAGTAAAAATAACAATACCCCTAATCTATTTTCATGCTTCGATGTCTCTGATGGAACTAATTTACAAATAAAGGCTGACATTTTACTTTGCAGTTCTCAGCCCCACCAATCCCCTACAGAGATTGGGTTGGGTGGCCAGTTTGGGAAAAGAGACCAGAAATACTTGAAGTTAAGAGTTCTCACATGAGTAGTTGCAGCTCATGTTTTCTTGAATCAAGCGGTAATTCTCTTTTGACTGAAGGGTAAGAAATGTTGACTAAATCAAAGAGAAAAGTAGTCTCCTTTTCTGAAACGGTGATACAGTCTGTGCCATACCTAAGTCTGCTCACAGCCAGCTAGTCAGAACCTTGGGAATGAGGAAGAGCAGGAGTGTAGGGGTGCAGTGACTCCTAAAGGAAATCAACCCTGAATATTCATCGAAAAGACTGATGCGGAACCTGAAGCTCCCGTACTTTGACCACCTGATGGGAAGAGCCAACTCCCTGGAAAAGACTGATGCCGGGAAAGATTGAGGGCAAAGGAGAAGGGGGCAGCAGGAGATTAGATGGTTAGATAACATCACCGACTCAACGGACATAAATCTTAGCAAACTGGAAGATAGTGAAGGATAGGAAAGCCTGACATACTGCAGTCTATGAGATCACAAAGAGCCGGACACAACTCAGTGTCTGAACAACAACAAGAGGTGTAGGGCCCCCTTTCTCCTCCACCTGCTGTTATAGCAGGGCCTGCACTATCTAAAGCTATTTAGCAATTACATTCATATGCTAATTTATCTAATGCAAACAGATTCTCTCTCATCTGTCACTCTAGTAACAGTTAAGACCTGTGCTTTTTGACTGTATTATACTTTTGATGAAAGTTGTTGGAAATGCCTTCTCATTCCGTGGTTTTGCTTTTGCAGAGCAGTGATGGCCCCACTGAAGGGTTGGTGTGGGGGTTTTGTGAGTGATCAAGATGGACTGGTGTGAGATGGTAGATGGCCTTGTATGCAAGAAGTAGTTTAGAACTAATTTAGTAGACAATAAAGAGCTCAGAGAGACTTTTGAGCTGGGTAGTCACAGAAGAGAGCCTGGATTCAGAGTCATCTGGCCGATTGGCTTTTAGCAGTGGATTGCAGGAATGGCTCCACTGGGGATTGGAAGGTGGACTGGAAGAGACCAACACAACAAATTTGGAAAAACTAAATCACTGGGAAATATGATGGCCAACTTAGTTAAAATCTCAGAGCAGTGGGCGAGAGAGTGGATAGTTAGTACTCTATGTGCCAAGCAATTTCCATATGATGGGCTTTTATATCCATTATAATTAACCTGTACAAGAGTCCTGTGATATAGGGATTAAGCTCTCAGCTTTATAGGAAATACAGGGAGACTCAAAGATGATCACTAGCTTGCCAGAGAGCGCTCATCTGTTCTGGGTCCCAAGCCTATGCTATTTCGTTACTTCTGTCTCCGCACAGGTGATAAACAGTGGAGGTGAACTTTGAGTACTTTGTGATAAAGGAGGGCCCAAAGACTAGTGTTATTATTGTCATGATTAGTTATTGTAGAGATAACCCTGATGGATGGCTATTTCTAGGTTACATGAAGGTAAGTGACAAAGAAAAGATATGCAGAAGAAAACAGAGTCCAGTGACCATACTCCAGGGACAGAAAGTAGAATTAGGCTGAAGACATAAATCAGCTCATGTTACTCTGCTTACATTTTCTTCTGAACTAACCCTACTCGTTTTTCCTTTGCCCTTGCACCCAGAATGCCTTTGTCCAACTCAGGGGTAATATCTGTGGTGCTAAAACTGATGGTCAGTGTCTCAGTCCTCATTTTACTTGACCTACTTTCCCTCACTGACACACTTCCTTCCAGGATGCTACACCCTCCTGACTTTCTTCCTGACGCTCTGCTCCACCCTCTCGGGTCCTTTGCTGGTTGCCTTCTTTTTCATAATACTTAGCTGTTGGAGCTTCCAGGAAATGATAAATTTCCTAGAGCCCCCAAATTCATTTCTCTGACCTTTCTTCTACCTACATTTTTACACCTGAACTTCATCCTTGAATTTCTGTCTCTCCTTCTGGATGCTTCATAGGTGTCTCACACTTGTCATGACCAAAACCAGACTCTTGACCACCTACCTTCTTCCACTTCGCATTCCACTTCCTCTCCACCCAGCTTCATTCTCATGAGATATTCCTCATGTCAGTAAACCATGATTTAGTCTTTTTTTCTCATAGCCCACATCTAATGGGGCAAGTCCTTTTAGCTCTATCTTGGAAGAACACCCAGACTGAACCACTTTTCACCACCTCTGTCCACTACATCTGATCCAGCAACTTCCTTTTTGGTTTCTCTGCATCCCTACAGTCAGGGGTTATCCAGTAGCTGGAGTGATTCGTTAAGAACATGCCAAGTCATTTTTACTTTTTTGATTTAAATTTTCTAAATACCCCTCATCTCCTTCAAAGGAAAAGCCCAAGTCTTTCTAGTGACCTGGGAGACCCTGTGATCAACTCTCTCCCCCTTACCTCTCTGATCTCATTTCCTGCTATTCTTTCTCTCACCTTCTTCTTATCGTAGTCTCCTTTTGGCTACTCCTTAAACACTCCAGGTGTGCCCCTGCCTTAGGCCTCTGAACCGTTATTCCCTTTGCTCAGGCTGTTCTCATCTCAGACACCAGCTCCTTCGCCTCCTTTAGATGTTTGCTCAGATGTACCTCTCAGGGAGTTCTTCCCTAACCACCTTGTTCCGAGTTACATACTTGCCATTTTCAGCCCAATACCCTCCATTCACCTCTATGCTTGAATTTCCCTACAGCCCTTGCTGACATGCGATTGCCTTAATGATTGTATTGGTTTGTGGCTGCTGCTTGTCTCAGTAGAAAGCGAGCTCATTAGGGAAGGGAAGGCATTCGTGACCATTTATTTTTCTGTTTAACCCCTGTAACCACATCTGGCACTTAGTAGGTGTTCACAAATATTTGTTGAATGAATTGGTGTGAGTCACACTCAATATTGGGCTTCACTGGTGGCTCGGCTGGTAAAGAATCCACCTGCAATGTGGGAGACCTGGGTTTGACCCCTGGGTTGGGAAGATCCACAGGAAAAAGGAACAGCTACACACTCCAGTATTCTGGCCTGGAAAATTCCATGGACTGTATAGTGCATGGGGTCATAAAGAGTCAGACATGACTGAGTGACTTTCACTTTACTTTCACAATCAATACCATCAAATTCTAAGATATAGGATTTTCTTTTAGAAATATTTGTAAAATCCCTTTGTTGAGAAAATTTCTTGAAACATTCACCATATATTGGAAGGGTATTGAAGTTTAGTAAAGGGCTACAAACTTGAGTCCGATCTGTACACGTTAACAAAATAGGTAGATTGTGTCAATTAGGAAATGAATGATGAAAAGGGAAACACTGGCAAAATTATAAAACTGAGAGTAGCTAAACATTAAAAAAGTTAAAAGAAATGAAATTAGCTAGAGATTGCATTTATAAGATGTCATCTGTGGTGCATTTGTAAGATGTCATCCGTGGTTACTCAATAATACTTTGAGTACTAATGAGAAGTGGTAGTGATATTGTTAAAGTTTCGATTTACCTCGAGTGAGAGTAGTCACCTGTTTTCCGTGTGTCTGAGCAAAGCACTAGGACAACAGTGATAAGCAGGAAGTATTCTTGGTGTGGGAAGGGAGTTATGCCAGTTTGGGAAATGAAGGTATGTTGTAGAAATTAAATTAATATTTTAAAATCTTCAGGGGATTCCACAGGCGACTGATGTATTTTCCAAAGTTCTATGTTGTGATGAGATATGGAGGGTTATTTTCCACGTGCCAATTTGTGAACGTAAGTGCATGTATGCCTAGGGAGATTTGAAATGCAAGAAGTTTTTTGTGTGAAACCACTGGTTGGATGCAGTGGATGTCCTTAACTTTTTTTTTTTCTTTTTGCTTTTATTGTTTTGGCTGAGCTAAGTGGCATGTGAGATCTTATTAGTTCCCTCACCAGGGATGGAACCCATGTCCCCTGCATTGGGAATGTGCAGTGTTAACCACGGGGCCTCTAGGGAAGCTGGCGACGGTTCTGTTTCGGTCTCATCCCTTTTGTCTAAGGGTATAATTCAAGTTCACTGCTGTGAGAGTCTCAGATGTGTTTTCTTTTGGATGTAATGACAATGGTTTGATCTCCACTTGCAGTAATTCCTATAATGAAATCCACTGGCTACCTCCACAGAATTTTGGCTACTGCTATCATATATGAAGAAGGGGGGGAAAATGGCAGTTTGCTTTCTTTCTCTTTATAGGATTACTTTATGCTATCAGAGTAGACAGGCCATTTGGTTTGAAAAAGCCTGTCTGAATCTCCCTGCTGCCTGTGGCTGCTGTAGAAATTCCCTTCCAAGGCTTTCGGACTCCTTTGACCCCACTGCTGTGTTTGCTGTAGCACCTGGTACTTTCTTGACTTCTTTCAGCCCTTTCCTAGCCTGGTTTCCTGACCCCTCTCTTTAGAAGAAAGACTCCTGAAGTTTTCCAATGACCTTTTGTTTTGTTTTGTTTTACTGTATCTCTTAACTGTGTCCTAATGTTGATCTCCCTCCTTTAGCTTCCCTGTGACATTTGACATTGCTCATCAGTGTTACTGGGTTTCCAAGGTGGCTTAGTGGTAAAGAATCCTCCTGCCAATGCAGGAGATGCAAGAGATGTGGGTTGGATCCCTGGGTCAGGAAGATCCCCTGGAGGAGGGCATGGCAACCCAGTCCATTATTCTTGCCTGGAAAATTCCATGGTCAGAGGAGCCTGGCAGGCTGCACTCCATGGGGTCATAAAGAGTCAGGCGTGACTGAGCACATTAGTATTAACTTTTTTGAAATGCTGTTTTGTGAGTTATCCCTTGGGTTCATGATGAAATTCTCTGTAGTTATTGCCTTTGCTTCTGACTCTCCTTCTTAGCTTCTTATTCCCTTTTTTACACGACTTTGTTTTCACTAATCTTATCAACTCCTCAAGGCCTCTACAATGACTTTTATGTAAATAAAATTAAAGTCAAATATTTTGCTCCAGCCATAACTTTGATTCCTAAACTCATGTCTTCTATATATAGAACATTGCACTGTAAGCCTCATGTCTGCCTCCAACTCCATGTATAAAATTGGACTTATCACTTTCTCTCTTTCACCCCAGCTCCTTTTTGTAACTGGCACAGTCTCCTGGACTGGAAGGCTTATTGCCATCTTTCATCTCCCTTCTAGCCAGTCTGAATGCTTGATTGATTCTTGCTTATAAATGTGTTTGAAAGTGAAAGTGAAGTCACTCAGTCGTGTCTGACTCTTTTCTACCCCCATGGACAGTAGCCTACCAGGCTTCTCCGTGCATGGTATTCTCCAGGTAAGAATATTGGAGTGGGTTACCATTTCCTTCTCCAGGGGATCTTCCCGACCCAGGGATCGAACCCGGGTCTCCCGCATTGGAGGCAGACACTTTAACCTCTGAGCCACCGGGGAAGACATTTCTAAATGTCCCCAGGCCTCTGCTGCTTATTCTATGAGTTAATCTCCCTTTCTTCAGGGGAAATGTAACAGTGACTTCTTAGGAGGCAGAGTGATAACCATCCAAAGAACATGCCCAAATTAATCTTCCCAGATGGCCTTTTCATTTTTTTTTTTTTTCTTTTGTCATTGACCTCATCTCCTTGGTGCTCACACCTTCTGCTTTCAGCTTAACTTTCTGGAGTCTTTATGAAAAAGTCTTTACCATATCTATCCAAGCTTACTTTGTGGAGCTCCCCGTTAGGGATCTCTCCTGTAGGACAGTTTGCTTTTCAGGTGATCCAGTTAAACATCTTGACCTACATTTTTGTCTCTGCTTAAGGTATTCTTTCTACTGGGATAACCTTCTTCCTATTGAATATTCATATCCCACTTGCCTCTCAGGACCCAATTCATTTATCATTTTTCTGTTGTGACATCCTTCCTAATCTGTCCCATACCACACTTACCTTCTGAAACGCCTATAGTTTTTAGTGTTTGTAACGCAGATTTCCAGCACTTCAGTGTTACCTGTCTTGCATTGCCATTTATGCATTTCTTGAAAAAAATAATTATTTGTGTGGACATCACAGTTGATGACATTGTATTTGTGCCTGATAATAAAGCAAGTCAGACATTTTACAGTTGGGAACAGTAATACTAGTAAGAGTCTGGAAACAGAATTCAATGTGAAATAAAAGTAGAACCTAAGTATTAACTGGAGAAGGAAATGGCAACTCACTCCAGTATTCTTGCCTGGAGAATCCCAGGGACAGAGGAGCCTGGTGGGCTGCCGTCTATGGGGTCACACAGAGGCGGACTCGACTGAAGCAACACAGCAGCAGCAGCAGCAGCAGCAGCAGCAGCAGCAGCAGCAGCAGTGCTTTTTCAGTTGTTCTAACTTTCAAGGTGCTTTCAGTTATTGTAAAACTTAACACATTTTTTCTTTACATTTTGCACTGATCATATATGTCAGCATATGTCTGTTATAGAGTAGGTGTCACATATCTTGTTGGCTGATTGTAGTATGTGCTATAAGTAGTCAAGAAAATGTCCTCTGAATTATAAAATTGTACTTACATATAGCATTCTGCACTTAGAAAAGATTGGAAATTGGAGAAAAGGTGAGTTTTAAAGTTAATTTCCCATATAAGGAATAACAAAATGGTGAATGGAAGAGAGTTGACTTAAAAAAAAATTTTTTTTTTTTTGAGATTAAAACAGTATGGTTGGCCAAGTATGAGGGTGAGAAAGTGTTCCTACTATTAATGAGGCAAATTCTGAGAATTTCTTTCAGACTGATTGTACAAAACTAATACAAAGAAGGAGCTGCTTTTACTGTCGTGAATGTTTATGACAGTTGGTTCTCCTAATCTAGAGATTCTATAATGATGCCATTACAAAAGCTATGTTTTATCTGCTTAAGTTTCTTTCAGTTTGACTATCTTTTTTGTAAGACGGTCAACAATTGGATATTAAATTACTTATGAAAATAGTTATAGGAATGGACAGTTTTATTGTTCACATGCCATCTCTATTGCATCTGATTGTTATAGTTTGGAACTAGCTCCTAATTGTATCTGTGATCTGTATTTCTCCTGCGCTTCTTGGCCTGGACTTTTGACCTCCTCCTGAAGGTCTCTGAACTGGTTTCTAACTTCATTCTTTCTCATTCCTTCTTGTCCCAAAACAAATTAGTTTTTTCTGAAAAAAATTAGATTTTTCTAGTGAATGTATGGCTTTTACTTTATCTTTCTCAAAAACATGTATTGACTCACTAGGATCTACTGAAAAGCTGTACAAACTCCTGGACATCTCTACTCAGGACCTCCCAGTCTTTTGAAGTCTTATGAAGAAATGAACCAATGGTTCTGGTTGATGTTGCCTGCCCATAGCTTGTGTTTTTCTGCTTCTGTGCCTTACTCACTATGTTTTTCTCCAAGGATCTGTAAGTAGGAATTGTGCCTTTGGGTCATTTTTATTCCTGATAATCAATTCCTAGTGCAGTGCCAGCCCTATAGTGAACCTGAAGAATTAATGAGGGGACAAATGCATTTCAAGTGAAACAGATGATTGCTAGTATATACCTTTTTATTTCTTACATGCCATGTGCATAGTAGTATTTTAATAAAATGAATGTAGGAAAAGATGAGAGCAATGGGTGAACCAAGAGTTGATGGATATTACTATAGATAGTGAGGCAGTGCCTGAGTATTAAAGTATTACATTTTACATGTAATTCTATCTTTTCAACTATATCTTACTGATTTGGTATATTTGGTATTTATTGGGAATTCAGTAACAGCCTTTTCCAAGGGTAATAACTGCTTCCCAGGTGGCTCAATGGTAAAGAATCTGTCTGCTAATGCAGGAGACATAAGAGATGCAGGTTTGAACCCCGGGCTGGGAAGATTCCCTGAAGTAGTAAAGGGCACCTAGCTCCAGTATTTTTGCTGGAGAATCCCATGGACAGAGGAGCCTGACGGACTACAGTCCACAGGGTCGCAGGAATCCAACATGGCTTAATAACTGAGCCACGCAAGTGCGCAGCAACTGCTCTGACATCTGGCTCTCTAGATTAGCTTTTTCTGACTTTAAATTTTATGTCAAAGGATTTATTCAGTATATGCTCTTCTGTGTCTTTTATCTTTCACTTGATGTTTGTGCTGTTTCCACATTATTGAATGTAGTTGTAGTTCAAACATTCTTACTGCTTTATAGTATACCATTCTTTGACTAGATCATAATTTATTCATTCTGTTCTTCATGGACATTGGGGTGGTTTCTTGTTCTTGACTATTATGGACAGTCCTGCTGTTAACATTTTTATGAATGTCTTTGGTAAACCTAAGTCCATCTTTTTCTTTTGGGTGGTTTTCAGATTGCTTTATGACTTTTTGTGCTTGTTACTTCTATCTTTATAAGTAGCCTAAATGTTATTTTACAATATAGTGAACTAGGATTTTTTTTTTTTTTCTCATCATAGTGCCTTACAAACAGAATTCAAGTTTAGAGTGGTTATTCAGGAAATATATGTTTATTAGTCACTTAGAAGTTCTAAAACACATATGCTTGGCTTCTCTAGAAAGTTCTAAATTAATCATAGTTTCCACGCTGGTCTTTAAATACAAAAGATAGGAAATATCCTTTTAATTAGACATTCCTGTTGAATTAATAACAGCTTATTGGAAATTTTTTCATCTGCCCAGAGCTATTGTTTGTTGTTTTGCAAATAGCGTGAGAAAGAAAATTAGTTTGTTTCTTATAATGATAAAAGAAAGGACACTAATAAGAAGCTCCAGTTTCTGTGTAGTATTATACCTAAGGGTTTTAGGCTTCAGTGAATTATTTGTAAGGATAGAACTGATAAATTATATTGGTGGATGTCGCTTAAAAATAGTCTTAGAGTACATATTCTCTATTTTTATCAGTGATGTGTTTAGAGTTTCATCACATCATTTACTGTAAATAAATTAATGGGAACTAAAATTATAATTTTTTAATTCGTATCAACCTAAATTTCCTCATTCATTGCTTATTTGCTATAACATTTGAGCTATTTACTTTAAAAATTGCAATGATCAATGCCATTCAAAATAAGCCAGGTCTGGTTATTTTCAATCTCAGCACATTTACCTAAATGCCAATACCATATGGAAAAGTTTGACTCCAACATGCCAGACTTTTTTTTTCCCCTCTTGGACAAAAAATGAGTGACATGGAGATTCAAATTAATGTCAGATGGTTTTGTAGCCTGTGGTTTTTGTTTGTAGTCTTTACCTTTGAAGAATCGGGATATATAAAAAGATTAAAGGATCTTTCTAACCATCCAGCTTAAAATATATATGTTTGCAAGCAAATGCCATGCATTTTCTAAGTTAGTTTATTCTTGTTCCTGGAATTGCTAAGTATATTCTTTTTTAATAGTGTGATATGTCTTGCATCTTCTGATTTATTTATTCAGCAAGCATTTATTGAGTGTTTTCTGTGGGGCAAATGATGTTTCTTTGGGTCCTTTCATTTTCATAGATATGGCTCTTTCCTGAGGGAGATCACAGTCTGCTGAGAATTCTGAATCAGGAGACAGGTATGCACTGTATAACATCTAGTAGATGTCTTACGGGCTTCCTCAGTGGCTCAGTGGTAAAGAACTCGCCTGCAGTGCAGGAGATGTAGGTTCGATCCCTAGATTGGAAAGATCCCCTGGAGGAGGAAATGGCAATTCACTCCAGTATTCTTGCCTGGAGAATCCCCGTGGATAGAGGAGCCTGGTGAGCTACAGTCCACAGGGTTGCAAAAGAGTCAGTTGCAACTGAGCAACTAAACAATAAGATGTCATAGAGAAGTTAGATATGATTGAATAGAGGGAAGTAGGATCAGAGCAACTCATCCTGCCTATGGGTTAGGGTCAGGGTTAGGGATGGGGAAGGAAGCTTTAACTGAGACTTCAAGGAAGTATAAGAATTTGAACAAAGGAGCAGAAGGAAAGATTTTCTGTGCAAAGGGAGTAGCATAGCACATAGATCAGAGCTGAGAAAGGCTTGCATGTTCAGAAAACAATGGTTAGTTCCATTTGCTTAGAGCTTAATGCCCGTTGGAGTGAAGAGGAGAGGGGAGGCATGGGGATGAGGTACCTCACCACTGAACTTGAAATATGGCAGTAATCTGGGACCTGGTAGTCCTTTGTGAAATTGGCAGGAGTTGGAGAAAAGGTAGGTGTTTGACCATCAAAGAGAATAGGAGTGTTTCAAAATAGCAAACAGAAAAGAATATGAAGCATGTGGAAGAAAACCCCAGTCTGTTCTCAGAACAGTAAGTTGGCCAGCCCTGAAGTAGAGATGGCCCGGATGACATGGGAACACCCTGCAGAGAGGTGCCTCCGTGGAGTGCTGTGGAGCTCTGTGCATGGATTGCTTTATTTCTTCATCTTTACTCACCTACCTGGGTGAAGTCACAGAGGGCAACTGGGAAAAAGATATTAGGTGTTTTAAACTAATGCCTGAAAAAAGGGAAGAGAGATAGGGAAGTAAATATCATCTTAGCAGGAAGACCTGGATACATTTGGGAGTGACAGTGTCTCTCTGCCCTTCATCAAGGCATTTCATTACATTCTGGATATCATTCTTTAAGAGATCATTACAGAGAAGAGAATGGCTGGGGAATGGCAGCCAGGGCCCTGAAGCATCTGGGAAAGATAATGTGGGCAAACCAGGTAATGAAACGGAGGCTGTGAACCCTCAAAGGTTCACAGGAGACAGGACAGTTGTTGAAAGCAAGAACTATCCAGAGGGAATTCAACAACCACTGAATGGAATTGGGGAGTTTAAGTTCTATGATAAGCTGATTTTTCTAATGATTTTCATTGTGAGTAAAGAAGTCAGCAACATTGAAATAAATGCCTCTAAGATAGTGAGCTTCTTGTGGATGGGGATTGTTTGACCTGTGAATGAGTGCCAACTTGTCAGTGCTGGTATGCGTTGTGGGAATTTCACCTAATGATCTTCAATGTCACTAAAGATGACTGAGAAACGTAAAAGATGACATTCTCAATGTCCTCAACATGTGCATGAGCCAGGTGATCACAGCTGGGTGCGTTTCTGAGCCCCAAAGCCAGTGAGCCCGGGGCATGAGGTCAGGCTATTTGCTGATAATTTTTTGGAGACTGACTGGTAGGAAATGACTTAGTTGTTAAATTGAGATGCAGTCAGTAATAATTGCAGACACTAGGAAATGAGTGTTTGGTAGTGCCTGATGCTCAGCTGGGTACTTTATACTCACTGTCTGACTTAATCATAACAGCAACCTTGAATGGTGGGTTTTTTTGGCCACCCCTCCTTCGTGTAGAGTTATGGAGGTTAAGTAACTTGAGTTCGACTGTGGCATTCGTAGGGCCTTTCCAGGTGGCACTACTGTGGTAAAGAACCTGCTTGCCAATGCAGGAGATGTAAGAGATGTGGGTTCGATCCCTGGGATGAGAAGATCCCCTGGAGGAGGAAATGGCCACCCACTCTAGTATTCTTGCCTGGAGAATCCCATGGACAGAGGAACTTGGCAGGCTACAGTCCATAGGGTCGCATAGAGTCAGATGCGACTGACGTGAGTTGGTGTGCATGCACACACATGGCGTTTTTAGCTTGGTCATATTGGGAGTTACTTACTGTCTCTATGCCTCGGTTCCACCATCTGAAAGTGTGGACAATAATTGTGCCTGCCGCATAGGTGTGTTGTGAGGGCTAAATATACCTGGTACAAAGTGGATGCTCGATAAGAGTTTGCTATTGTAATTTTTATTATGATTTTTACTGTCCAAGTCTAGATTGTGAAGATTGAGTTAATCCATGTCAGGAGCCTAACACCATGCTGGGCACCTCATAATAATATATCTAACTCACCCTGTGGTCAGTCCTACTCTGGGAAACTGTATCATTGTACCTTGAAGAATTTCCATGTATTCTCTAGAATCCTCAGTAAATACTATGTATTCTTCATCTCCTTAGTAAAGCCTTTCAATGTCACCTTTTCTATTCTCAGAGTGATCTGATCACTCCATCTTGTGTTCCATGAAAAAAGTTTGTATGGAGTATACTTTTAACTCAGGTATTTTTGTACATATACGTGTCTCCTTCTGGGTTATAAGCTCAGGGGACAAAGATAGATTTATTTGTCATTGATTCCTTAGAAACTAGGATGGTGCAGGGCACACAGTATTCAATAAATAATTCTTGAATTGAATAGCAAAGCACCTTTTGACATAAACCAGGGATCAAGATTTTGGGCTCAAATCCAGGGCACTCTGCCAACAAGTCTTGCTGCTAAGCACACAGAGACATAGCTCTGCTAGTGTAGCTTGATTAATATATGCTCAATTAAATCAAATTATTACTACGGGTTTTTCATTTACTGAACTCCTTTTGGTAGACATGAATTTCTCTCACTTCCCACGTAGTCATGCCAGCCAGGAACTGTGGCAATTCAGGGCCAAGGGTCCATTGATGTTGCCTGGAAGATGTACATGTCTGTGGGTTCAAGCTGTGTTTTATAAACAGGGGCTTAAACACTCTGATGCGAAGTACAGCTGAGTACTCTTTTTAAGTGCATGGGCAGATCATTGCTGAATGCTTTTCTGGGTCATGTTCATTTCATAAAAAACAGTCAATTCCCAGCTTTCCCAGAAGAGGAAATGCTGAAGGTCCCTAAGCTGCAGTGCAGGGCCAGGAGGAAGCCAAGGACCAACTGGAGGAGGGGCCCACTCCCTGTCCTTTCCTTGACGAGTCACCCAGTCCCACAGGTCCCCATACAGCCGCTTTCAGGCTAAATTCATGCCACTGCTTAAACGCAGAAGGTCTTTTTCTTTTTCCTTTTGTGGCAACCACATCATTCCCAGTGACCAGAGCAACATGACATAGAAGCAGAAAAAAACACCCCAAGTTCTTGCCAGTTGCTAGGCAGAGAAAATGCCTTTGGATATTTGCAGTATGCTTCCCATGTTGATTTCCTAATCATGAACTTGTTTTCAAAGCCAAACACAACAGCATCCTGAACACTCATCAGTGTTTGGTAGATTTTGCTGCCAAACTCATTAACAGATTTTGTTTCAGAGGAATGAGGATAAAGGGGATGCTTTGGGTAAAGAAGTAGCTTGGTGGGAGATTTGACTTTTTCTCTATTGAAGAGTTCTTTCTAATTTTTTGACACAGTGTGATTGATGTTAATTCTTCTGGCTATGTTTATTTTAATTTCAACACAGGTAGTTTTAAGATTCCTCAAATCTAAAAACGCAAAGGGTAAAAGGTAAAGAATCTAAAGGCTCAAAAGGTAAAGAATCTACCTGCAGTACAAGAGACCCATGTTTGATCCTTGGGTCAGGAAGATTCCCGGGAGAAGGGAATGGCAACCCACTCCAATATTCTTGCCTGAAGAATCCCATGGATGGAAGAGCCTGACAAGCAAAGAGTGAGACATGACTGAGTGCCTAACACACACACAGTTTTTAGATTATACTTAACCTTTATGCTAATATGTCTGCAAAGGATATTGCCACGTTATATTTTGAAAAATCTGTGAATTATTGATAAGTACTTCACTTTGGATCTAAATATCATGGTTAAAAGATGCAATGAATTACTTGTGTGCTGATGAAACTTACTTTTCTTATTGTAAAGGATGGGAAAACAACTAATTGCTCTGGATTCCAGACCTCTCACTGCTAAGCAGGACAGCCTGTGAGTCCTGAAGTCAGAGGCAGAAAACCCCTGGGAAGCCTGTTGAGTATAGCAGGCTTCAAGGAAAGCAGGAAAGAATCTCTTCCCTGGATAGACAGACACATTTAGAAGGGACAGGAACAAGGGAGCGGCAGATGGCGGTCTAAGAGGGAGGTTCGGGCTTGGCTGGTACTGGGGTCAGCCCTTGTGAAGCTGGTACCCACCAGAAATACCCAGAGTGATGTCTCTAATTTTGTGCTCAGGACCACAAGGGTTCTAGCAGAGAATGCAACTAGAGGAACACAGCCTCCTGGAGACTTTCAGGAAGCCTTGTGACTAGGAAGACACATGTAGTGGTGGAAAGATCTCAGGCCAGCTGTCACTTGGGAGATGGAAGTTCAAAGTTAATCTCACTTGGTTGTTAAAAGAGTATTGAGAGGAAAGTTCATAATTTTCATAATACTTCCTTTGACTGGAGACAAGAGAAATGGGGAAAAGATTAATGTATTTTTTCCTAAGATCTCTTGGGGCTAATCAAATTATACTAATAAAAATGATTTAAGGTGCAAGGCAGAGCACCGAGTGCATTGTGTGAATAAATGTTTAATTCTCACAATAATCCAGTGAGGTAGGCATTTAATTCTCCTTTGCTTACAAGTGGGACATGGATGCACAGAGAGGTTAGGCAGTTGCCCAGAATCACCCAGCTCTGGGTTTTGAACCATGTCTTGTGATGGAGTCCCTGTTCTTAGCCAGTATGGTCTACTGCCTGGGCATGCAGGGATTATAGATCTTACCTATAATATCTGGATTGGGTGTCCAGGCTATCTGTAACACTTCCGCAAGCATTGTTCTCACTGGGTTTAAGTCACGGACTTCCAGTGTGTGACTTCTGTCATTGTGCAGAGGTTTGACTTCCTACTGCACTGGTGCCAGGGACCTTATGAAGTTGTTGGACATAGTGCCAGTCACCGGGGGCTGAGAGAAGCAGGGAGATGGGGACCTTCACAGATCCCTGTGACCCTTTTCAGTTCCTGTCAGGGGAAAAGAGATACTCTTGTAGGCCACAGTTTAGAGTTCAGTCCACAGTTTAAAAAAATCTCCAAATCACTCATTTCTGATGTGTTTAGATCTCTTTTGTTTTAACATCAATATTTGTATCTTTCCAGGCCAGTGTAAAGGTGGTCAACTCTCCATAAAGGTTAAGTAAGCATGTTATTGGTCTGGCAATGCTAACTAAATCAATTCAGAGCCACTATTGGCATTTTAGAGCTTCCCTGGTGGCTCAGATGGTAAAAAAAAAAAAAAGCCTGCAGTGCAGGAGATGTGGGTTTGATCCCTGGGTTGGGAAGATCTCCTGGAGAAGTGGATGGCTACCCACTCCAGTATTCTGGCCTGGAGAATTCCAAGGACAGAGAAGCCTGGTAGGCTACAGTCCATGTGGTCGAAAAGAGTCGACATGACTGAGTGACTAACACTGAATGACTGACTGATGGGTATTTTAAGATTGTTTCTATTTTTTTGTTTGTTTCTGTACTGTTGGAGCCCTTTTGGTATGTTTTTCATTCCCCTCCAACCCTTTGTGCTCCTGCCGGGATTCTGGGGTTATCTCTGTGGGTAGAGCTATGTGCATTGGGTACAGTTTCCGTTCTCAGATGTGTCCAGAATGAAGTCACAGACTGGCACTGAGAGGCCTTTGCAGTTCCAGGGAGAGGTTCAAGTTCACCTCCTGCCTTGCTCCCCCATTCTCTGGTTTATGTGGTGGACTAAAGGCCTGTCTTCAAACAGATTTGTTAGCTTCTGCCTCTGGGTCTGGCCTCACGTGGTTTCCTTTGGTTTTTACCTAACATCCTGCCTATGGAAGCCCTTTTTGGTCTAGGATGTTCCAACTCCATCTTTTCTAAGCAGCTGTCCATAATCCTCTGCATGTAGCTTGTCTCTTCCCTTCACTCTAGGGCTTCCCTGATGGCTCAAAAAAGAAAGAATCTGCCTGCAGTACAAGAGACCTGGGTTCAATCCCTAGGTCAGGAAGATGCCCTGAATAAGGAACCGGAAACCCACTCTAGTATGCTTGCCTGGAGACCTCCATGGACAGAGGAGCCTGGTGGACTGTAGTTCAGTTCAGTTCAGTTACTCAGTTGTGTCCGGTTCTTTGCAGCACCATGGACTGCAGCACACTAGGCTTCCCTGTCCATCACCAGCTCCCAGAGCTTACTCAAACTCATGTCCATCACGTCAGTGATGTCATCCAACCATCTGGTCCTTTGTCATTCCCTTCTCCCCCGCCTTCAGTCTTTCCCAGCATCAGCATCTTTTCAAATGAGTCAGTTCTTCACATCAGGTGGCCAGAGTATTAGAGTTTCAGCTTCAGCATCAGTCCTTCCAGTAAATACTCAGGATTGATTTCCTTTAGGATGGACTGGTTGGATCTCCTTGCAGTCCAAGGGACTCTCAAGAGTCTTCTCCAACATCACAGTTCAAAAGCATCAATTCTTTGACTCTCAGCTTTCTTTATAGTCCAACTCTCACATCCATACATACTAGAAAAACCATAGCTTTGATTAGATAGACCTTTGTTGGTAAAGTAATGTCTGTATAGTTAATGAGGTTGCAAGGAATTAAACATGACTGAAGGAGTCTGTCTTTGTCATTAGGGATTCTGGAGAACTGGAAATTGTGTGTGTGTGTGTGTGTGTGTGTACGTGTGTGTACATGTGTGATCTCACATGGCGTGCACAGTGTCTCTGCCATCCCCATAAGGTAGAATAGCAGCCACCAGAAGATGCCTTTTCCGTTTGAATGACCACCCCTAGCCCTCCCCTTTTACTTTTTGCCTTTTCCCATAATGGAAGCCTTGTCTTGATGCCACAAAAAAGATCTGAACACTTCTGCCTTCCTGTCAGAGAGTTTCAGATCATCTCTCTTATGATTCTTTTAATTTTCAAAAGCTATAAAGCCCACAGCTGCCTAGCATCTGCCTCCGTCCTCCTCGGGTCTCCTCTTCTTCCCCCCTCCACCCCTGCTGTGAGCCCAGGACTAAATTTGGAGCAGGGGGATTGATGGTGGTGGGAAGTGGATGAGAGGGGAGGCAGGCTGTGGTCACGGCACTTGTGGTGGCCCTTCTATCATTATTTCGGTTTTGCTGATGGGGGAACTGAGGCTCGTGGTGAAGATGGAGTGCAGCTGGGATGTGAAGCCGATTTCTCCACCCGAAGCCCATGTTGTCTCCGCCAGTTCTCCCTGAGTCCCCTGAGCCCTGTGCTGTGCCTAGTGCCAAGGACTCCTCACCCTGCTGAGTCCTCGCCTCTGTCCTCTCCAAGAGGCTTGGGGAGCCCTGCTGTGCAGAGAGGAGACCGCCCACTGAGGTCCCGTCATGGATGGTAGAGGAGCCCACCATTCAGGCACGCACAGTGCAGCTCTTCCCTCCATCTCTCTGTCTCCTGACTGCCCTGGAGAGACGGGATGCGTTTCCTGGCTTCTGTGTCCCCAGGGTGGTCTTCTAGGCCCCCAGCCTAGCTGTAGGGGGTCATCTCTTACTTGATTAGCTTATCCTTTTGTGAGGAAGTTGAAAACTCCGAAGGTTCTGGAAGCTACCTAGGATTGTATACATGACAAGTTGTTGTTCAGTTGCTCAGTTGTGTCTAACTCTTTGCAACCCAGTGGACTGCAGCACACCAGGCTTCCCTGTCCTTCACCATCTCCCGGAGCTTGCTCAAACTCATGTCCATTGAGTTGGTGATGCCATCCAACCATCTCATCCTCTGTTGTCACCTTCTCCTCCTGCCTTCAGTCCTTCCCAGCATCAGGGTCTTTTCTAATGAGTCAGTTCTTCAGATCCCATGGCCAAAATATTGGAGCTTCCACTTCAGCATCAGCCCTTCCAATGAATATTCAGGATTGATTTCCTTTGGGATTGACTAGTTTGATCTCCTTGTAATCCAAGAGACTCTCAAGAGTCTTCTCCAGTACCACAGTTCAAAAACATTTCTTTAATGCTCACCCTTCTTTATGGTCCAGTTCTCACATCTGTACATGACTGTGTCAAGTAGGTGATGATAACTGGCACATTGGAGAGTCTGTATCCTGTCCAGAGGGCAGAGAAGCCAGCTCCAGTGTTGCTAAGAGTGGGTGTGGCTCCCATTTCCCAGAATGCCTGGCTTTCCAGAATAAGCTGGAAGTATGGATTTTTATCTGAGTTTTCCAAATTTTTAAAACACGGAGCCAGCAAATCAACTGGGTGTGGACCAGACTTCCAGACAACCATGTTATGACCTCTGTCTGGGGACCTGACTGCCTGCTGCTACATTATGTGGTCTGCCTGCCCTGTAGGCATCTGAATTTGTGACCCTTGGTTTGGGGAAAGGAGAGCAAAATTAATAAATGAAACAGATATGGGAAAAAAGATAAGAAAAGAAAGTTAATATTTGATTAAAAAGATTGACACTGAAATAAGTGGAACGTGTTTCAGTTTACATTTAAATGTAAGTGGCATTTTAATTTAGTGACTTGGAAGGGTATTAGAGAATCTTAGAATATTTTCTCCCTAAATTAAATAGCTATCTATTAAATTTTATTTAAGAATGATTTTTAAATGTGTTTTTAAAACTTTTAAATGTTGAATATTCTAAGAACTAAAAATTTCCAGATCCAGTTAAATATTAGACTACTGAAATTAAAAAAATTTTTTTTCTCAACATGAAATTACTTGAATGAGTAGTGTTTTATTACTTTGCCATTCTGGATAAATTCCTATAGTTTGATAAGTATTTGAACTGTTTAACCAAACTAGCACAGATCTTGGACTTTATTAGCAATGTCTTAATAATATTGCCCTATATTTCATGCAAGTCTGTTAATGATTTTGCCATTTTAAAGTAGCAAAGTTATGACTTTATCATAGCAATTTGAAACTGTCTTAGTCTTAGGTAAAAATAGCTAATTTGTCTTTTAAAAAATTACTTAATGTGGCATTGATATTGCTAAATTCAATCACCTTCTGAAGATTCAAATTATTACTCCTAAGGCTATGAATGGGGCTTCTCTGGTGGCTCAGATGGTAAAGAATCTACTTGTAGTTCAGGAGACAAGGCTTTGATCCCTGGGTTGGGAAGATCCCCTGGAGAATACCCACTCCAGTCTTCTTGCTTGGAGAATTCCATGGGCTGATGGGCCTGGTGGGTTACAGTCCATGGATTAGCAAATAGTCGGACATGACTAAGTGACTAACACACACACAGCTCTGGAAGTACCCCAAATAGGCATTCAAAATAACCTACACAGGGACACACTTTAAGAAATACCACATTCCATAAACAATTATCTCCATATTTTTCTAAATGTATAACTCGCATACCCAAAATGCAGACATGTTTGTAAAATGAATATTTTCTGCCAGATGAAGCAGTAATTTCTGGGTTTGAAAGCTCCTTCAGTTGCTCATCTGTAGAAGTATGAACCTCTGCACTGAATCTGAGTGTGGTAGAGCTGCTGGGTGGGGCTGGTACTGCCTGTGCTGTGGGTCTGCACTCCCTGGTGGCTCAGTGATAAAGAATCCTCCTGCAGTGCAGGAGCCACAGGAGATGTAGGTTTGACCCCTGGGCCTGGAAGATCCCCTAGAGAATGGCATGGCAAACCACTCCAATATTGTCTGGAGAATCCCATGGACAGAGGAACCTGGTGGGCTACAGTCTATGGGGTCACAAAGAGTTGGACACGACTGAAGTGACTTAGCCTGCATGTACATACTGTGCATCAGTGGTTCCCAAGCCTGTCTGTGCATTACAATCACCTGGGAAGCTTTTCTAGTAGATCCAGATCCACCCCTAACAGATCTGATTTACTTAGATTGGGGTAAGGCCTTGGCAATTAAAAAAAAACAAAAACAAAAAACATAACGTTCCCTCAGATGGTTATAATGTGTAGCCAGGGATGTGAACTGTCCCCCATCTGGGGAATGTTTAGAAACAAAATGTGTAACAGATATTGTGAGCAAACCGTGGAAGATGGTGGAGGACAGAGGAGCCTCGCCTGCTGTAGTCCATGGGGTTGCAAAGAGTCGGATACAACTTAGCGACTGAACAACAGCAGTTAAGTCTAACTTGAGTTCATATGCTCAACGTTCATACCAAAATGTTCAAGTAAAACAGTCATGGAATGAGATGGAACAAAAATGAGCAAAGCTGCTGGAGGGTAAACACTAGAGAGTGGTGAGGACTGGGGCATACATAGGGGAACCAACAGTAATCTCTAGACAATTTCTGCCAGGCAGCTACGTGGCCCCAGATGAGTCAAACATCTGATTTTTAAAGAGGTAATCTAAAAATCTTTAATTTTAACATGAATCTCAACTTTTACACATAGCAACCCTCGATTACAAATTATACTATCTACACTGTTTTTTATTTTTGCTTAAGAAAAGCACTGTCAAGGATAGAAGTATTGAAAAGGTAGTACAAACAATTCATCAAGCTCTTTGAAATGGGAGCATATAGATGCTTTGGGTGAGAGACTGATCTTTCCCATAGACAGGGCCCATATTAACCTACACTAGCTCTTTGTCTTCGGAGAAGGCAATGGCACCCAGTCCAGTACTCTTGCCTGGCAAATCCCATGGATGGAGGAGCCTAGAAGGCTGCAGTCCATGGGATCGCTGAGGGTTGGACACAACTGAGCGACTTCACTTTCACTTTTCACTTTCATGCACTGGGAAAGGAAATGGCAACCCACTCCAGTGTTCTTGCCTGGAGAAACCCAGGGACAGGGGAGCCTGGTGGGCTGCTGTCTATGGGGTCACACAGAATCTGACACGACTGAAGTGACTTAGCAGCAGCAGCTCTTTGTCTTACTTTCTCCAGAACTGTATAGACTCATCTTCTGTGAGGCCAAAGCTAAGCTCTGTGTGCAGGAATGTCACAGTGGTCTGAAGTTTAAATCAAGGACATCTACTAATTTCTTTGCCATCTCTGGGTTCAGTAAGGATGAGGATATGGTGATGCCAAAGACACAGGGGTTAACCAACCAACCTAACATCCTGGTTTTGCTCTATTTTTATGGCTGAATTTCACATTTCTGTGCTTGTATGTTAATTAGTCTGAGCTGAGAAATGTGATTAACATTTCCTTAGTATTTATTCATTCAGAAAGCATATAGGCTGAGAAATATTTAAAAGCTTGGGGAAATAGAGGGTTTCATAATTTTATGGGACATTGCTTAAAATCTGATTTGATCAGATATTGAGACTTTAAAAAAAATTGAGACTGGTTAATGATAACCCACTTTTAAAGACAGATTTATCCTTTAATGTTCTAATACAGTGTAGAGTGGATTAGGCATTCTTAAGAACAGAGCAGTATTTTGCAAGAAACGTCAATGTCTATGTCATTACAGCCATAGGACCTGAATGATAGCACTTTGGTTTAGAAGCAAAGCTTATTTTCTGTAACCTCTGGTGGCTCAGATGGGAGCATCTGCCTGCAGTGCCGGAGTCCCAGGTTTGATCCCTGGGTTGGGAAGATCCCCTAGTGAAGGAAATGGCAACCCACTGCAGTGTTCTTGCCTGGAGAATCCCACTGACCCCTGGCAGGCTACAGTGCATGGGGTGGCAAAGAGCCAGGCACGGCTGGGCCACTGTGCTTCTACAGCCGCAGTTCAGATTCCGTTAGTTTGGGTTCATCTGAATATAACAGGAACTGCCTCTGTTAGAGGAACCAAACAGTTCCTTCAGAGAATAAAGGGAGTCATGACTGGTACCGTAGAAAAGAGGGACAATGTAATTAGTTATTTTTAAGGAAGAACTTCAGTTGAACACATTTCAGTTGAAAGTTCTGAGATTATGCAAAATTGCAGTGTTTACCTTAAAAATAATATTTAAAGATTGTGAACTGTTTATTTCAGAAATTGAACTTGAAACTATCCTTGGCTTATGTTTGTAAACAGATTTCAAAATGTTTTATATTTTTGAATGGTGAGAAAATAATTATTAAACATAATTTTAAAATTATTTCTAGATTTATAAGTATTTATGGATGGATGTTTGATCATCTAAGAGGTCTGTTTGTTTTAAATACAGTTGCTTGAATTAATGCTTTGCTTTGGGTATATTTTCTGACCATATAGCACATTTTATTAGACTGCATCCCTCCTCAATATAACACCATCCATTTAATCAGGTAGTTGAAAGTGAGATGTCTAGTTTGTAGCTATAATTCTAGTTTCTTAGAATTTTACAACTACTTCTTGAAAATTTGGAATATTACTACATTTCAATAGCTATTTATTTAGCATTTTCTATAGTGCTAATCACCATGAAGATGGCCAAATATAAGATTAAATGCCCAATAAATATTTTGTCTATAAATTACATTGACCATTTAATTAAGAAAAATATAGGTCATAGGATTGGAAGAAATCTTTATGGACAAAGTGGGTGTTAATCTATGTCCTGAAGGATGGACAGTTCTCATAATTAATAATACTGATGACTAACGAAAGGAGAGACTGAAGTCACAGGATGACTTTAGGAAGATAATTGGCTGAGAGATAAATTAAAAAGGAATGATTAAGTTCTGTAGAAATGATGCATAATAGTTATATGTAACTTTAAACTGATTATTGCCTCCTTGCTGTCAGCCAGCCATGGGTGATTTCGCTGGTAAAGCATACATCTAAAGCAAGCCAGACCAACCATGTTTTTTTCTGTTCCAAGGCATGGACACTCTTACTGTCTCAGAAGTGTGTTACACTGGTCATCACTGGGTGGGCTGGCTGACCTGAGACTAGAAAAAGCCTGAATTAGACCAACCCAGGAATCATCTCGTTGGGATAGATTCTGTAACAAAAATTCAGTTATTGGAGTTGTCTTAATGTTGTTACTCAATGTATTATTGTAAGCTTTGTGGTGGAGAAGGGAGGAGACTTATTACTTTACAGCCTTTTGATGTCAACTAACTGGTTGTTAAAAACCTTGTATGAAGTAGCTTCCTGTCACTGAAGATGATAATAAAGATGATTATGAATTATTTTCACATAATCATATATTAAGCAATTGTTGGAAAATTTGAATTCAAAAAAGAACACTGATGAAAAGAAAAAGTTACACCAGACAGATTTAGTATGCCTTTGTTTAGCATCTATTATGTGTAAGATCCCGTGTTAAATTCTATGGGAGAATCAGAAACAGATTTCATCCTAGTCTTCAAGAATTTTCTCAGTAAATAGCTTTGCTGACTAAACCGTGGGGTCCAGGGAATGATTTAGCCCATTGTTGTGATCTTGAGTATGTGCCAGTTAGTGTAACTTTTAATCCAGATATTAAAAGCAAGAACTATGCCTGGAGTTAGATCTGGAAGACATTTTATGCTAAAAAGTTCTGTAACGTTTAAACATAATTTGCTATGTGTATAACTCTACCCTAAAGTTAATTTTTAAACATTTTGAGTGGGAAGAATTCTCTTAATCTTCATCCTTTCTTCTCCCATTCTCTCCCTTCCAGTTTTCTCTTCCCACCTTTTCTTTTCTTTTAGACTAATTATTGGTATATTATTTACATCCATTGTACTCTATACACAATGTTGCATAATAAAGGTTTTATGGATAATGCAAATTATAAGTTTTAGAGGTATTTTAAAGCCACAGAATAGAATTTACATGACTTTTCATGGTTAAATTCTTTATGATTACTATCCTTGGCTTATGTTTGTAAACAGATTTCAAAATGTTTTATATTTTTGAATGGTGAGAAAATAATTATTAAACATAATTTTAAAATTATTTCTAGATTTATAAGTATTTATGGATGGATGTTTGATCATCTAAGAGGTCTGTTTGTTTTAAATACAGTTGCTTGAATTAATGCTTTGCTTTGGGTATATTTTCTGACCATATAGCACATTTTATTAGACTGCATCCCTCCTCAATATAACACCATCCATTTAATCAGGTAGTTGAAAGTGAGATGTCTAGTTTGTAGCTATAATTCTAGTTTCTTAGAATTTTACAACTACTTCTTGAAAATTTGGAATATTACTACGTTTCAATAGCTATTTATTTAGCATTTTCTATAGTGCTAATCACCATGAAGATGGCCAAATATAAGATTAAATGCCCAATAAATATTTTGTCTATAAATTACATTGACCATTTAATTAAGAAAAATATAGGTCATAGGATTGGAAGAAATCTTTATGGACAAAGTGGGTGTTAATCTATGTCCTGAAGGATGGACAGTTCTCATAATTAATAATACTGATGACTAACGAAAGGAGAGACTGAAGTCACAGGATGACTTTAGGAAGATAATTGGCTGAGAGATAAATTAAAAAGGAATGATTAAGTTCTGTAGAAATGATGCATAATAGTTATATGTAACTTTAAACTGATTATTGCCTCCTTGCTGTCAGCCAGCCATGGGTGATTTTGCTGGTAAAAGCATACATCTAAAGCAAGCCAGACCAACCATGTTTTTTTCTGTTCCAAGGCATGGACACTCTTACTGTCTCAGAAGTGTGTTACACTGGTCATCACTGGGTGGGCTGGCTGACCTGAGACTAGAAAAAGCCTGAATTAGACCAACCCAGGAATCATCTCGTTGGGATAGATTCTGTAACAAAAATTCAGTTATTGGAGTTGTCTTAATGTTGTTACTCAATGTATTATTGTAAGCTTTGTGGTGGAGAAGGGAGGAGACTTATTACTTTACAGCCTTTTGATGTCAACTAACTGGTTGTTAAAAACCTTGTATGAAGTAGCTTCCTGTCACTGAAGATGATAATAAAGATGATTATGAATTATTTTCACATAATCATATATTAAGCAATTGTTGGAAAATTTGAATTCAAAAAAGAACACTGATGAAAAGAAAAAGTTACACCAGACAGATTTAGTATGCCTTTGTTTAGCATCTATTATGTGTAAGATCCCATGTTAAATTCTATGGGAGAATCAGAAACAGATTTCATCCTAGTCTTCAAGAATTTTCTCAGTAAATAGCTTTGCTGACTAAACCGTGGGGTCCAGGGAATGATTTAGCCCATTGTTGTGATCTTGAGTATGTGCCAGTTAGTGTAACTTTTAATCCAGATATTAAAAGCAAGAACTATGCCTGGAGTTAGATCTGGAAGACATTTTATGCTAAAAAGTTCTGTAACGTTTAAACATAATTTGCTATGTGTATAACTCTACCCTAAAGTTAATTTTTAAACATTTTGAGTGGGAAGAATTCTCTTAATCTTCATCCTTTCTTCTCCCATTCTCTCCCTTCCAGTTTTCTCTTCCCACCTTTTCTTTTCTTTTAGACTAATTATTGGTATATTATTTACATCCATTATACTCTATACACAATGTTGCATAATAAAGGTTTTATGGATAATGCAAATTATAAGTTTTAGAGGTATTTTAAAGCCACAGAATAGAATTTACATGACTTTTCATGGTTAAATTCTTTATGATTACTAAAAGCCTTTTGATTATTGGTTTTGATTTTTTATCTTCACTGATATATATCACAAACAGAATATGATATAAACTCTTGGTTTGAAGATAACTAATGATTGGCAGTTTAGTTTTTTTTAGAGTATCATTGGTAAGTCCTAAATAAAACTAGGTATATGTACTTAAGTAATATTGCAACTTGAAAATAGTTGTCTTTACATAACAGACTAAATTAGTTGATTTCTGCTGTTTCATTATCCAAGATACCACACCACGTTGAATCAGTTTTTTTTTTTCTTGAGAAAACTCTATTGATATAGAGAAAACTTTCAAACTGTCAGCATGAGCGAAAACTTTTACTAGGTGATAGGTAAGTATTTACTTCATCAGTTATAACTTAAAGTACATCTTAATGGATAATATTTATGAAAAATTTGTTGTGGTCATTTGTGTTTATAGCACATAGTGAGAACACTGTTTGTATATTCACTTCTTGATAGACAGTTAGGTTGTTTCCAGTTTTTAACTAATATGAATAAAGTAGCCATGAATGTTTGAATATGAATCATTGGATTGACATAATGTTTCCATTTTGGAAGGTTAAATTTCTTACTAGGTGATAGGTAAGTATTTACTTCATCAGTTATAACTTAAAGTACATCTTAATGGATAATATTTATGAAAAATTTGTTGTGGTCATTTGTGTTTATAGCACATAGTGAGAACACTGTTTGTATATTCACTTCTTGATAGACAGTTAGGTTGTTTCCAGTTTTTAACTAATATGAATAAAGTAGCCATGAATGTTTGAATATGAATCATTGGATTGACATAATGTTTCCATTTTGGAAGGTTAAATTTCATGTAGTGGAATTGTTGGGTCATCCAAAAAATATATTTTAACTCTATAAGAAACTTTTTTCAGAGTGACTGTGCTTACTAGTTTGCATATTCATGAGGAAGGCATGAACCTTCCAGCTTCATGTCCTTGCCGCACTTTGGATTGCCAGCTTGTCAGTCTTTTTACTTTTAGTTCATAGTATATTTACTATGGTAAATTAGTGGTATCTTATTCTCATTTTAAGCTTCATTTTCCTGATATTAAATGATCTGAAGTACCTTTTCCTGTGCTGTTGACATTTTCATATCTTTTTTTGTGTTCACACTTTTACCCATTAAGAAAGAAGTGAGTAGGGTTTCTGTTTTTATTATTGGTTTGATGGTATTTTTAATATATTCTGCTTAAGTGTCTTATGTCAGGTATATGTATTACACAATTTTTTTCCTACTCGGTAGCTTGACTATTAATTTCATTAATTAATGATGTTTTGATGGGCACAAGAGCTTTTAATCATGATAAATTGGAGTGGGTAGCCTATCCCTTTTTTAGCAGATCTTCCTGACCCAGGAATCAAACGGGGGTCTCCTGCATTGCCAGCAGATTCTTTACCAACTATCAGGGAAGTTATCAGAATTATATAATTCTTTACTATCAGGAAGAGCTATCAGTGAAGCTTAAAATAATTAGTGAGTGAGTGAGTAAAGTCGCTCAGTCGTGTCCGACTCTTTGCAACCCCATGGACTGTAACTTATCAGGCTCATCTGTCCATGGGATTTTCCAGGCAATAGTACTGGAGTGGATTGCCATTACCTTCTCCAGCAGATCTTCCCGACCCAGGGATTGAACCCAGGTCTCCCACATTGTAGACAGACACTTTACCGTCTGAGCCACCAGGGAAGACCGACATTTTTTTTTTTTTTTTTTGGTCATAAGACATTTGGTGATTCTAAGATGATGATGTGTTTTTCTGTTTTTATTTTTTTTTTCTTGCCAGTTCTATGTTTCTTATACATTTAGGTCTGTGATAAAACTATGATTAACTTTTATGTAAAGAATGAATTGAGATTTAAAAATTTTTTCCAAGTGGATATACAATTCTTCTAGAAACATCTGTTAAATGACATTTCTTTCTCCATTGAATCCAGTTGTCATATTAGTGAAAAATCAATTAAACTTTGTATTTGAGGTTATGTTTCTACTCTCTATTCTGTCCCATAGATTTATTTGTCTATCCTATGCCCATGGTGCCTTATCTTAATTGCGTTAACTTTAGAGTCCATCTTGAAATCAGGGAATATATGTTTTTTACCTGTTTTTTTTTTTCAAGATTATTTTGGTCATTCCAAGTCTTTTGCATTTCCATATGAAAATTCAGAAATAGCTTGTCAATGTCTTCAAAAGAATCTAGTGATATTTTGACTGAGCCTGTGATAAATTCATGATCAACTTTAGAAGAACTGATATCTTGAAAGTATTGAAACTTCCAGTCCAAGAACATAGTATAGATCTTTCACTTCTTTCCTTAAATTATAACTAATTTTCTGATTATGTGATGCTATTGTAAATGACATTATTATTTTGAGCTTTTTGTTGATGGTGTTTTTAAAAGTTTTACCTTCTCTATGTTTGTTCACTACTGGCTCCGAATGTTCTGAATATGGAAGCAGGATGTAGTCTCCTGTGGGGCTTGGGATTGAAGCACTGATGAGGATCAGAGATCTTTTCACAGTTTACAACCTAGTTGCCTGCTCTCAAACAACACCTTGTGTTCCTGGGGAGTTTTCTTAATCCCTCAGTGCCACACCTGGCTTTCTGCATCTCAGGAGTTCTCTTTTCCTTTTGCTGCCCTGAGCCCAGTATTCAGAGAGCTGCTATTAAGTGTGCATCAGGGCCATGGAGTGATTCTTCTCAGTTCTCTCCAGTCATCAGCTTTTGGTGGGTCCGTAACTTGCACTGTGTGCCCCACTGGGGACCTTTCTCAGATTTCTTGCTCTGGTTTCCAAGCTTCAGCACACGAGCCTTCCACACACCTCATCTTTGGGTGATAGCTTATAGGAAAGAGTTGACTTGTGAATGTGAATTTGGCTGGTGTCTGGGACTTCTTTAAAAGTTCAGCTGATTTCTCTGTACTCTGATCTGTAGCAGATTCCTATCCTTCTAATGCTCCTCTAATAGACATCTTTTCATGCTTATGGAATTTCTCACTTTCTGGAAGTCATTTCATTTTGATTTTTTTTGCTTCATCAGCTCTCTGAAAAATTATGATTTTATAGCTTATTTACCTTGTTCTCCTTGTTAGGGTGGAAGCAGTGGTCTCTTGCAACTGTATATATCCCAATTGAAACACAGAGTTCTGCACAAAGTTTTAAAAGTAGTCACTTAAGATGCATGGGGAAGACACACATCATCTTAACATGATTGACTCAATGGCTCTTCATCCTAGCAGAAGTGTTCAAATGCATTTTATAATATATGAACTTATTGATAATAGGTCAGCTTATTGATAATATGTTCATAATGTATGAACACAGGAAATTCAGACAATATTCTTAGATCTTTACATTGTCTATATCCATTCTATTTATTTTTAATGGATATTTTTGGGAGCAGCACTTCCTAAAAATATACTGCAAAGTGTGTGTGGTACTTTTAAATTTTAGGGAATTTGGAAAATTTTAAAGGATTTGGAAAATCGTTGAATAGGATCACCGATTCAAGAGACTTGAGTTTGCACAAACTCTGGGAGATAGTGAAGGACAGGGAAGCCTGGCATAGTGCAATCCATGGGGTCGCAAAGAGTCAATTATGAGTTAGCAACTGAAAAACAATAACAAAATGTTATGAATGCATTTAAAATTATAATGCTTATTTCATGGTGGAACACAGTTTGTTAAACCACTATTTTGAGAAAGTGGTAAATGCTATAGTTTGATAACTGGTTACATATAGTTATCTGACTATTTCAAGTTAGGAATTCTAGATCTCTGATAGTTTAGGGAAAAAGGACTAGTTGAGGAACTCACATTGTACCAAGAAGAGCAAAGGTCAGTTTTAATTCCGGTCCCAAAGAAACGCAATGCCAGAGCATGCTCAAGCTACCACACAATTGCACTCAAAGGCGATGGCACCCCACTCCAGTACTCTTGCCTGGAAAATCCCATGGATGAAGGAGCCTGGAAGGCTGCAGTCCATGGGGTCAGTAAGAGTCGGACACGACTGAGCGACTTCACTTTCACTTTTCATTTTCATGCATTGGACAAGGAAATGGCAACCCATTCCAGTGTTTGTGCCTGGAGAGTCCCAGGGACCGGGGAGCCTGGTGGGCTGCTGTCTGTGGGGTCACACAGAGTCAGACATGACTGAAGCGACTTAGGAGCAGCAGCAGCACAGGCTAGTAAAGTAATGCTCAAAATTCTTCAAGCCAGGCTTCTAGAGTATGTGAACCGTGAACTTCCAGATGTTCAAGCTGGATTTAGAAAAGGCAGAGGAACCAGAGATCAAAGTGCCAACATCCTTTGGATCATTGAAACAGCGAGAGTTCCAGAAAAATATCTACTTCTGCTTATTGACTATGCCAAAGGCGTTGACTGTGTGGACCACAACAAATTGTGGAAAATTCTTCAAGAGATGGGAATACCAGACCACCTG
>SJYC01098879.1:0-11266 GCA_006408675.1 Madoqua kirkii | reverse complement strand
TTTGAAGAGAGACTCTAGTTACTTTTGTGTGAATGCTCTTATTTTTTTTTTAATGTTATCAGTTGAATCAATGTTTTAGTCACTCTGTGCTGTGTTTAAAATACCTCTACTATAAGAAAATATCCCTGTTGCTCTCAACCTTTGCTGTAGACCAATTCCTTTTCTTAGGTCAGTGCAAGTTAAATATTCAAGAAAGATACCTTCAGTATACCAACTTTTACAGGCTGAGCTATGAATTGAGATGGTTGGAATCAAAATCCAAGAAAAGATAAGAAAAAGTTAAACAGTAACTTAAAAGACACTTGAGAAAAGATTGCATTTATTTTAGTTTTTACTCTAACTACCTCAACAAATTTCCAAAATTTTCACTTTTAAATAATTTTATATATGACTGTAGTTGTGTTGAGAATAGTTCTCATTTCTTTTTCATCTGCTGTCCTTTTGACTTTCCAGCCACTTAGCTATTAAACATCTTTGAAAATCATGTGTCTTATGTGTAGTTAGTGCACTGATCACCTGCTGACAAAGATAAATTCTTCTCCTGAAAACTCCTGAGGATCACAGTTCATCATGCTGCCTTTTGGGGTGCTGAAGGCAATTAGAAGACATCAGATAATGTTTTAATTATACTTAAATCCTGAGAAAGTTTCAGCCAAAGCAGTTTAAGAGATCTAGAGAGTATGATGAAAAACTGACTTTCCTTAGGTAATGGTTATGTTCACTTTGAATTCATAGTTGTTCTGAAAGAGAGTAAAACATTGGTTGATTGGGAAATTGAGCAGGCTTTAAAAGGTCCTCAATATCTATGACACAACAAATCCTTTTGTGTCTGAATTGTAAGAAAACAACATTCAAAAGGCTTTCACTAGGAATCATGATACGCTATTTAGGTACCATTGTGATTTCTTTAGGCACTTGAGTAAATCCAGGTGTGACATATAAAACATATATATGTTTGAAGGTTTGTAGAGTGCTAGGTGGGCTTCCCAGGTGGCGCTAGTGGTAAAGAATCTGCCTGCCAATACAGGAAACTCAAGAGACGCTGGTTCGATCCTTGGGTCAGGAAGATTCCCTGGAGGAGGGCATGGCAACTCACTCCAGTATTCTTGCCTGGAGAATGCCATAGAGAGAAGTCTGCTGAGCTACAGTCCATGGGGTTGCAAAGAGTCAGACACAATTGAGCGACTTAGCGTACACAGTGGCTATACCATTTTGCATTCCCACCAGCCCTGAATGAGAATTCCTGATTGCTCCTCATCTCACCAGCCTTTGGTGTTGTGAGTATTTTGGATTTTGCCCTTCCTAATTAGTGTGTAGAGGTATCTTGTTTTGATTTTCAGTTGCCAAATAACATAAGATTTGATCAACTTTTCATATCCTTATTTGTCACCTACATATCTGCTTTGGTGAGGTGTCTATTCAGTACTTTTGCCCATTTAAAATAGGCTATTCATTTTTTGTCAAGAGTTCTTTGTATATGTTGAGTAGCAGTCTTTTATCATAAAATGGTAAGAGGAGACATCCATTGTTGTTCCTGATCTCAGTGGGAAAGCTTTTTCTTCCTTCTTTTAACAATTTAATCTTCTTTATCTATTGTAGTGCCTTCCTGCTCAGTCCTGTCTAACTCTGAGACCCCTTGGACTGTAGCCCACCTGGCAGCTCTGTCCTTCGAGTTTTCCAGGCAAGAATACTGAATTTCCTTCTCCAGGAGATTTTCCTTGCCATTTCCTTCTCCAGGAGATCTTCCCAACTCAGGGATTAAACCCAAGTCTCTTTTTGTCTCCTGAATTGGCAAGAGGATTCTTTACCACTGAGCCACCTGGGAAGCCCCTTTATTGTGGTAGAGTTGACTTAAACTATTACATTAGTTTCAGGTGTACAGCATAATGATTCAGAATTTTTATTTATTACACACCATCCAAAGTTATCATAAGAAATTGATTATCCCCATGCTGTACATTATGTCCCTGTGACTTATTTAGTTCCTTTTAATCCTCTTCACCTGTCTTGCCTCTTCCTCACTCCATTCCCCTCTGTATCTGTGAGTCCTTTTCTGTTTTATTTGCTTGTTTTTAGAGAAAGCTTCTAGTTTCTCACCATTATGTATAATACTGGCTGTAAGTTTTTAAATACAAACTGTGGAAAATACTTCAAGAGGTGGGAAAACCAGACAACCTTACCTGGCTCCTGGGAAATCTATATGCAAGTCAGGAAGCAACAAGTTAGAACTGGACATGGAACAGCAGACTGGTTCCAAATAGGAAAAGAAGTACGTCAAGGCTGTATATTGTCACCCTGCTTATTTAACTTCTATGCTGAGTACATCATGCAAAATACCAGGCTGAATGAAGCACAAGCTGGAATCAAGATTACTGGGAGAAAGATCAATAACCTCAGATATGCAGATGACACCACCCTTAGGGCAGAAAGCGAAGCATGACTAAAGAGCCTCTTAATGAAAGGGAAAGAGGACAGTGAAAAGTTTGCTTAAAACTCAACATTCACAAAACTAAGATCATGGCATCCGGTCCCATCAGTTCAGTTCAGTTCAGTCACTCAGTTGTGCCTGACTGTTTGTGACCCCGTGAATCACAGCATGCCACGCCTCCCTATCCATCACCACCTCCAGGAGTTCAATCAGACTCACGTCCATCAAGTCAGTGATGCCATTCAGCCAACTCATCCTCTGTTGTCCCCTTCTCCTCCTGCCCCCAATCCCTCCCAGCATCAGAGTCTTTCTCAATGAGTCAACACTTCACATGAGGTGGCTGAAGTACTGGAGTTTCAGCTTTAGCATCATTCCCTCCAAAGAAATTCCAGGGCTGATCTCCTTCAGAATGGACTAGTTGGATCTTCTTGCAGTCCATGGGACTCTCAAGAGTCTTCTTGAACACCACAGTTCAAAAGCATCAATTCTTCAGTGCTCAGCTTTCTTTATAGTCCAACTCTCACATCCATATATGGCAAATAGATGGGGAAACAGTAGAAACAGTGACTGATTTAATTTTTTGGAGCTCCCAAATCACTGTAGATAGTGTTTGCAGCCATGAAATTAAAAGATGCTTACTCTTTGGAAGAAAAGCTATGACCAACCTAGATAGCATATTAAAAAACAGAGACATTACTTTGCCAACAAAGATCCATCTAGTCAAAGCTATGGTTTTTACAGTAGTCATATATGGATGTGAGAGTTGGACTATAAAGAAAGCTGAGCACTGAAGAATTGATGCTTTTGAACTGTGGTGTTCAAGAAGACTCTTGAGAGTCCCATGGACTGCAAGAAGATCCAACTAGTCCATTCTGAAGGAGATCAGCCCTGGAATTTCTTTGGAGGGAATGATGCTAAAGCTGAAACTCCAGTACTTCAGCCACCTCATGTGAAGTGTTGACTCATTGAGAAAGACTCTGATGCTGGGAGGGATTGACCATCCTAAAGGAAATCAGTCCTGAGTATTCATTGGAAGGACTGATTCTGAAGCTGAAACTCTGATACTTTGGCCACCTGATGTGAAGAACTGACTCATTTGAAAAGACCCTTAGGCTGGGAAGGATTGACGATGGGAGGAGAAGGGGACAACAGAGGAGCAGATGGTTGGATGACATCATCAACTTGATGGACACAAGTTTGAGCAAGCTCTGGGAGATGGGGAGGCCTGGCGTGCTGCAGTCCATGGGGTTGCACAGAGTCGGACATAACTGATAGACTGAATTGAACTGAAGATTTTAAAAGACTTTTTATAATGTTGAGGACATTCTCCTTTATTCTTAGTTTGCCAAGAACATTTTTTGTTAATTGCTGTTAGATTTTGTCAGCCTCATCTTATGCATTGATTGATAGGATTATGTGGGTTTCTTCTTATACTACTGATGGCTTACATTAATTGATTTTCAAATGTTGAACCAACTTTGCATACCTGGAATACTCCCATTTTCCAATGGTTTATAGTTTTTTCTTATACACTTTGGATTTTATTTGTTAAAATTTTGTTTAGGATTGTTGCATCTAGTTTATGAGCAATATTGGTGTTGTTTTCCCGTGAGATCTTTGTCTGATCTTGATATTAGGGATGCTGACCTCACAGAACAAGTTAGGAGGTATTTCCTCTACTTCCGTCTTCTGGGAGAGACTCGGAAGAATTGATGTAATTCCTCCTTTAACTGTTTAATAGAATTCACCAGTGAACTTGTTCGGTCTTTGTATTTTAGAAGGGTTATAAATATTGATTCAGTTCCTTTTATAGATAAAGTCCTATTCAAATTGTATTTTTTGTGTGTGAATTTTGGCAAGTCATGTCTGTCAAAGAATTGATCCATTTCATTTTTCATTTGCTGTCGTTAACATTTTTCATAATATTCCTTTATTATCCTTTTAATGTCCATGCAATTTCTGTTGATGTCCTGTTTTTCATTTGTTATTAGCTTTATTTATTTTTGCGAAGAACCAGCTTTTGGTTTTGTTGAGTTTTGGTGTTGATTTTATGTTTAAAATTTTGCTGATTTCTTCTCTAATTTTCATTATTATTTATCATTTTTATTATATATTATATTTTCCCCCCTTTGGTTGACTTTGGATTGTTTGCTCGTCTTTCTTAAGTGAAAGCTTAGGTTATTGATTTAAATCTTTTCTAATGTATGCTTTCAATGCTATAAACTTATCTCCGAGTTCTTCTTTTGCTGCTTCTTAAAAATTTTGGTGAATTGTATTTTCATTTTCTTCAAAATATTTTATATCTCTTGAGATTTCTTACTTGACCCATGTGTTATCTAGAAGTGTGCTGTTTAATATCCATACATTTTGGGGTTTTCTAACTATCTATTATTGATTTTTAGTTTAATTAGTTCCATTGTGGTCAGATGTTGTATGATATCTATGTTTTTAGATGTGTTACAGTGTGTTTTATTGTCCAGAATATGATCTCTTTTGGCTAGTTTTCCATGTGAGCTTGAGAAGAATGTACTTTCTGCTGTTCAGTTCAGTTCAGTTTCAGTTCAGTTGCTCAGTCATAGCCGACTCTTTGCAACCCCATAGACTGCAGCACACCAGGCTTCCCTGTTCATCACCAACTCCCAGAGCTTGCTCAAACTCATGTCCATTAAATCGGTGATGCCATCAGTCGTCTCCTCCTCTGTTGTCCCCTTTTCCTCCTGCCTTCAATCTTTCCCAGCATCAGGGTCTTTTCCAGTGGGTCAGCTCTTCACATCAGGTGGCCAAAGTATTAGAGTTTCAGCTTCAGCCTCAATCCTTCCAATGAACATTCAGGACTGATTTCCTTTAGGATTGAATGGTTGGATCTTCTTGCAGTCCAAGGGCTCAAGAGTCTTCTCCAGCACCACAGTTTGAAAGTATCAATTCTTCGGTGCTCAGCCTTCTTTATGGTCCAACTCTCACATCCGTACATAGACTACTGGAAAAAACCACAGCTTTGACTATACGGACCTTTGTTGGCAAAGTAATGTCTCTGCTTTTTAATATGCTGTCTAGGTTGGTCATAGCTGCTGTTGGATATAGTTATTTTATATCCAGCCAACTGATAATGCTGTTGAGTTCAGTTATATACTTATTGATTTTCTGCCTACTAGATATTTCCACTTCTGATTAAAAGTTAAGTCTCCAACAATGATTGTGGACTCATTTATTTTTTGTGGCAGTTCTTTCAGTTTTTGTCACATGTATTTAGATGCTCTTGTTACATACATGCAGGTTAAGCATTGTTATGTCTTCTTGGAGAATTGACATCTTTATAATTACCTTTGAGAACTCTTCTTGCTTTTGAGGTCTGCTCTGTCAGAAAATAGTATGGCTTCTTCCACTTTATTTTGATTAGTGTTAGCATGGTATGTCTTTTACCATCCCTTGGCTCTCAACTATGTGTGTTTTTATATTTATCATGGGTTTCTTTTAGATAAGATATAGTTGGATCTTGTTTTTTGATCCATGCAATAAAATGTGTTAATTGGAAGATATACATAACTCTCGGTGAATTGCTATTAAAAATCTACAACATCAAGCATGGATAAAAGTTCCCTTCATATTTCAGGATAGATCAATGGGTTTTAACAAAGCAGAGTACAAGAAGTTTACTGATATGATGTCATATTCCACATCATGACTACCTTTAAGAAATTATCACTTGCTAAATTTTGATGTTGTTTTAAAGAAGAATATTCACAATGCACTGAAAATGCTCTAGAAATGAACATATTTTTTCCTTTTCCAACTCTGATTGAAAATGTTTCCAGGGATTCCCTGGTAAAGAATCCACCTACCAATGCAGGAGACACGGGTTCCATCCCTAATCTGGGAGGATTCCACATGTTGTGGAGCTTCTAAGCCCGTTTGCCACAACTATTGAGCCTGATTCCTAGAGCCTGGGAACATGCCGCAACTGCTGAAGCCCGAGTTCCCTAGAGCCCGTGTTGTGCAACATAAGAACCCACCTCAATAAAAGCCCATGCACTGCAACTAGAGAGTAGCCCCCTCTCGTGGAAACTAGAGAAAAACCTGCACAGCAACAAAGACTCAGCCAAGCCAAAAAAAAAAAAAAAAAGAATAAATTAAAAAAATAAAATGTTTCCAAACAATGTATCACAACACATTGAAGCATATGAGAATCCAGCTGTCTTCTGTTAAGCCAGACATTAAAGAAATTTGCATTCCTATGAAACAGTACCATACTTCTCACTGAAATTTTTTAGGAAAAGATAGCTGTTTTTCTTAAAAGTATGTTAATTATGTTAACATATCATTAGTTTATAATTTTTAATTTAAAATAAATTTTATACATGATTTTCTGGATAACAAATATTGAAATTTTTCTTAGTTTTAGTTTCTAACATATTAAATATTGATAGATATGTTACACAAATAAAAGCTTTTGGCAGTTTTCATTTTTAAGAATGTATAGGATGTATGTTAGTCCAGAGGCTAAACTGTTTAAGAATCGCTGCCGAGAACAATGCCCGGCATGCAAATTAAATATAATATTATAGCATTTTGTCTGGTAGTTAATAGTTATAATGCATGCATAATATGTATTTAAATTTACAGATATTAACATCACAATATGCATGTCTGTTACTTTTTTTCCATGGTAAAGGAAGGAGTCCTATGTCAAAATTGGAATCAGTGGGTCTTCAGGCAAAAATGAGATCCAGTGGAGTAGAAAATTTATGAAGGGTTCACAAAAGTATATTAAGGCAATATAAAATGTAACTTGGATATATTGAACTAGTGTTTTCTAGCTTAAAAAATATATACACTTCTTTGGTTGAAACCCACATCCTTTTCTCAGCAAAACTTTAAATACTTTTAAACCTCTGTGTTTAAAAGCAGAGACATTACTTTGCCAACAAAGGTCCATCTAGTCAAGGCTATGGTTTTTCCAGTGGTTTTTCCAGTGGATGTGAGAGTTGGACTGTGAAGAAAGCTGAGCACCGAAGAATTGATGCTTTTGAACTGTGGTGTTGGAGAAGACTCTTGAGAGTCCCTTGGACTGCAAGGAGATCCAACCAGTCCATTCTGAAAATCAGCCCTGGGATTTCTTTGGAGGGAATGATGCTGAAGCTGAAACTCCAGTACTTTGGCCACTTCATGCGAAGAGTTGACTCATTGGAAAAGACTCTGATACTGGGAAGGATTGGGGGCGGGAGGAGAAGGGGACAACAGAGGATGAGTTGGTTGGATGGCGTCACTGACTCGATGGATGTGAGTCTGAGTGAACTCCGAGAGTTGGTGAAGGACGGGGAGGCCTGGCGTGCTGCGATTCATGGGTGATTCATGGGGTCACGAAGAGTCAGACACGACTGAGTGACTGAACTGAACTGAAGTGAAACCTCTGTGGCTACCAACTCCATTTTCTTATTCTCCATTTCTCCTGTACCCATTCCTTTGGTTGTGCCATGGTCAAGATCACCAGTGATCCACCTTGTGTTGTCAAGTCACATATCTGTTTGTACTTACCAGAATTCTCTGTACTGTTAAAGCAACTGACCATGTCTTTCCTGAAACCCTCTCTCTGTTGGCTTCTGTGATACCACAGTCTTCTGATTTTGCTCTTGCTTTCTTGGCTTCTTTGATTTCTCTTCTTTTACTTGACTTCTCAATGTTAGAATGCTCTCAATGTTCTGTCCTGGGGCCTTTTTCCTTCTCTTCCTACATATTTTCTCGAATGAACAGGAGCCAGCTGTCTCTTCTCTCTTCCTTGAGTTATGAAGACTGTCCCTGAGTTACATCTTTCTGCCAGTAGCACTCAACTTTTTAACTTCAGCTTCAATCTCTCTTTAGAAAAAATATCAGTACAGCTGACTCCCTACTTGAGATCTCTACATCGTTGTCCAGTAGGTATCTCAAACTCAACATGGCTAGAACAAACTCTGATTCTCCACCTCCAACAACTACTCTCCCTTCTGACTTCTTTGTTCCAATTAAATGATGCCATGGTCACATAGGAGTTCACAGCAAACTCCAATGGCAAGCCTTTTTATTTTCTTAAAAAAAAAATTTTTTTTTACTTGGCTGTGTTGGATCTTAGTTGCAGCATGTGGAATCTAGTTTCCCGATCAGTGATCGAACCTGGACCCCTGCATTGGGAGCATGAAGTCTTAGTCACTGGACCACAACGGAAGTCCCAAGCCCTTTTCATTTATTTAGAAATTTGTCTTTCTCTCAGGAAGACAAAACAAAACACTATCTTCCAAAGACTTTTGATGTTGTAATCTTAAGTTAAAGAGGTAAAGGAAAATATTTGGTCTTATTTTTTCCACCTAGTTTCATGAAATGAGACTACGTTTTCCCTGCAGTAGCGCAGCTGCTCTTAAAATTTTCCCTTTTCACCTTCATATGTAAAATTTATACATCTCTATTCATATTGAAGAGCCACATTTTCAAGGTGATGGGTTAATGCTAAGATCATTCTGAATGCAGAATATTTATAGGAGTAATAAGGTTTAATGGTTATATGATATGAGACTCAAATTGGCATCAGGTATCTGGAATTAAAAGTGTGAACTGTTAAAATTTGTGTGACTTCAGAGTGTGATTTGTGTGTGCCTTATTGATGAAAAGAGGGAGAAAGACAAAAAAGAGAAAGATTATAATTTAGTACACTGAAATGATAAGATAAGCAAATGCATTCTGAGATAAAACTCATCATGGACTTCACTTTTGAGCTGGTAGTGGCCCAGATGGACAGACAGGGATGAAGCTGGCATCTCCTTCTTATATCTGAATGAGTTTTCTTCCTTCTTTTGATAATGTGGTAGCAAATTTGTGACTTCTTTAGCTTTCTTTAACTAATGTATGGTATTTAATATATTTTACCAAGCTCTTGTTGAGAGGAAGACAATAGAAGCAAATTGAAGAGAAGATGAGGCATTCTGAAACTCTTCAAGGCTTATACACAATGAAAAGTTTGAGGACCACTGGCATTAAAGCCATTTTCTGGTCCTTATTTTCCTTATATTTGTATCAGATTGAAGATGATCTAATTCCAATGAGATTCTGAATCCCTGAGAATGAATGAAACAGAGATAAAACAACATGCTAAATCTTAGGTGTTTTTGTGACTAGAATATTAATGCTGCCTTGATTGACAGGAGAATGATGAAATACCCCAGTTACCAGTTTGAAAGGACTCTGTAGATTCCGGTTACTAAAGTTTGATTCTGAAAACACATCATTTATCTTTGGAAAGGGAGACTTACACATTTTGTAGAAAATGTCAGTTTTCATGATTTTGCTCTCTCAAGCAAGCATCTAAATTCTGCCTTCACTGCTATATAAGATGAGGCTCTTGGGAAACATAAATGCTTGGTTAGAAATGCTAAGAAGTACCAGGTTTTGTTTCACATGCAGTTAAACAAAAAATTCCATATTGTCACGGAGGATAAGATAAAAAGTCAGATAAAGAGTTTACTTTATTAGGTTGTATGTTTTCTTTTGCCTCATAGTTTGACTCATTTTCACTACTCCTTTCTTTAATTTGCTGGTTTCAGAATGTGACTGAGTTTAGTTTATAATGATAAGATTTATAAATTTAGAGGTGAAGTTTAAGTTTTGCTTGCACGAGAGGTTCTGTTTTCTATGTGGTCAATATGAAATGTAAACCCTGTGGTCAGAGCATCATGCTGTTTTAAGAATAAATGGGAAGAGCTAAGGAGCATTTTTGATAAAGATATTGTTAAAAAAAACCTAAAATTGAAAATTAGGTTCAGTTCAGTTCAGTCGCTCAGTCATGTCCGACTCTTTGCCACCCCATGAATCGCAGCATGCCAGGCCTCCCTGTCCATCGCCAACTCCTGGAGTTCACTCAGACCCACGTCCATCAAGTCAGTGATGCCATCCAGCCAACTCATCCTCTGTTGTCCCCTTCTCCTCCTGCCCCCAATCCCTCCTAGCATCAGAGTCTTTTCCAGTGAGTCAACTCTTCTCATGAAGTGGCCAAAGTACTGGAGTTTCAGCTTTAGCATCATTCCTTCCAAAGAAATCTCAGGGTTGATCTCCTTCAGAATGGAGTGGTTGGATCTCCTTGCAGTCCAAGGGACTCTCAAGAGTCTTCTCCAACTCCACACTTCAAAAGCATCAATTCTTTGGTGCTCAGCTTTCTTCACAGTCCAACTCTCACATCCATACATGACCACTGGAAAAACCATAGCCTTGACTATACAGACCTTTGTTGGCAAAGTAATGTCTCTTCTTTTCAACATGCTGTCTAAGTTGGTCATAACTTTTCTTCCAAGGAATAAGTGTCTTTTAATTTCATGGCTGCAGTCACCATCTGCAGTGATTTTGGAGTCCCAAAAAATAAAGTCTGACACTGTTTCCACTGTTTCCCCATCTATTTTCTATGAAGTGATGGGACCAGATGCCATGATCTTCATTTTCTGAATGTTGAGCTTTAAGCCAGCTTTTTCACTCTCCTCTTTCACCTTCATCAAGAGACTCTTTAGTTCCTCTTCACTTTCTGCCATAAGGGTGGTGTCATCTGCATATCTGAGGTTATGGATATTTCTCCCAGCAGTCTTGATTCCAGCTTCTGCTTCTTACATCCCTGAGTTTCTCATGATGTACTCTACATTTAAGTTAAATAAGGGTTAACACTAATTAAAATGGGTATTAAAGCTAGAAGATTTGAAAATCTCTCTCCATTGCCAATTATACCTAACCTTAGATAGTATTTCAAAAGATTGTATTACAAATTTCTAATAAGAAAGTTAAGGTGATAGCCAATACTTTCTTATTCATTTTATTTAATTCAGCTTAATTCTT
>SJYC01098874.1:0-16591 GCA_006408675.1 Madoqua kirkii | reverse complement strand
TTGAACAGAACACAATATTGTAAATAAATTGTTTTCCAATTAGAAATATGCATATATATTTTTAAGGTATTGGTCATCTAGAAAACTTGGGCATGTTAGAAAGCCTTTAGTGCTAGAAAGACACTCCTTTAAATCAATCTTAAAACATCCGCACTTTCCAAAAGCTGTTATACAGGATTCTAATTCTGGAAGATGCTGAAAGATTTTCTTTTGAAAAAGGTGTCATCTTCTAAACAGTTTGAGAAAATCAAGATTTTCTTAAATAAGATATCAAAATTTCTAAAAATCTTATTTAAGAAATTAAGAATTGTTAATTTTCCAGGGAAGATCTCCTGGAGAAGGGGATGGCAACCACTCCAGTATTCTTGCCTGGAGAATCCTATAGTTGGAGGAGACTGGTGGACTACAGGCTATAGGGTCTCAGAGTCAGACACAACTGAAGCATTTAAGCATGCAAGCACGTGTTCTTTGAATTCCTTAAGTATATATCATAAGTCAAGGTTTACAAATTTATTTGGTGCCAATTTATTTCTTTTGTTTTCTTATTTGTTTAGGATGCATTTCATGGGCCCAGTGTTTTGGCAAAGGTTATTCTATAAAAGTATTCAAGAATTTGAAGATTCTGCCACCTGGTAGCACACTGAATGAGGTGTTCACAGAGCAACAAAACCCCCTAAATTGAAGGAAGTGGAATTACTATTATAATCAGCTATAATTTATTCAGCTTTCAACTAATTCAGAGTCCATGATCTATTACCTGGAAATATGCCCTTCATTGAAAAAGTGTTTGTTTAAAAAATCAGATGTTTCAATGGATTTTAATAGAACAGATTTGATCTGAAATAAGAAAGCTGATCATTACAGTTTCATTTATTCACCAAGGAATAAATGGCAGGATCTTTTATTAAGTCAGGAGGTTTAGCTGCTAAAATAATTGTAAAAATGTTTGAGATTTTTCTAGATGAAATTATTATCTAATTCAGAAACTGCTGTAGGATGGCGATGGGACATCTGTTTAGAAGGTCAAAAGTGGTTCTTGATAAAAATGTTTAAAACAAGTGAAACAAACCCCATTTTCTCCTGGAATCCAGTAACAGGAAGAATAAACTAGGAAAGGAAATAGGAAATCCAGCAAAGAAGGAGTTAACATCAGAGAAATAATTTCTGTACAATCTCTTTTACTAACTGATGGAATACTACTTTCAAAACAGTAAGTAGAGGCAAGCAATCTAAGACTGACTGTAGGATAATAACATACAAATAACTTGGTGCCATTTACATGGAACATGATAGATACAAAACTATATAAATAATCATGCTCTTAGAATGGGAGAAAGAGATGGGAGAGAAATAATACATTCAGAAGACAATAGATTTGCTAACTTGGCAACCATGCATGGGGATAAATAATGAGGGAAGAGTCATGCTACCCAGAAAGAAGATGGCATTCTGGCAGCAAAATGGAAAAAGAAAGGGAAAAAATGCAAGGAGATGGAATGCTATCTGGTTTACCTGACTGACCTTGTCAAGATGAGTATTGAAAGCTAGGATGAAAAAGAGAATGCTAATATGGCTGGCATCATTGAGCTGATAAAACATTACAGATTCTAGTAGGATAAGAAAGCTGCTTTGCATCCTCCTGTATCTCTGTATAAGGTTCCTCAAATATGTCAAATATATCCAGGCTTGTTCAGTCACCAAGTCGTAATTGACTCTTTGTGACCCCATGGACTGCAGGATGCTAGGTTTCCCTGTCCTTCTAGAAAGAAGATGGCATTCTGGCAGCAAAATGGAAAAAGAAAGGGAAAAAATGCAAGGAGATGGAATGCTATCTGGTTTACCTGACTGACCTTGTCAAGATGAGTATTGAAAGCTAGGATGAAAAAGAGAATGCTAATATGGCTGGCATCATTGAGCTGATAAAACATTACAGATTCTAGTAGGATAAGAAAGCTGCTTTGCATCCTCCTGTATCTCTGTATAAGGTTCCTCAAATATGTCAAATATATCCAGGCTTGTTCAGTCACCAAGTCGTAATTGACTCTTTGTGACCCCATGGACTGCAGGATGCTAGGTTTCCCTGTCCTTCACTATCTCCTGGAGTTTGCTCAGACTCATGTCCATCAAGTCAGTGATGCCATCCAACCACCTCATCCTCTGTCTTCCCCTTCTCCTCCTGCCCTCAATCTTTCCTAGCATCAGAGTCTTTTCCGTTAAATCAGTTCTTCACATCAGGTGGTCAATATATTGCAGCTTCAGCTTCAGCATGAGTCCTTCCAATGAATATTCATGTTTGATTTTATTTTGGACTGATAGTTTTATCTCCTTGGTGCCCTAGAGACTCTCAAGAGTCTTCTCCAATAACACAGTTTGAAAGTGCCAATTCTTCCACATTCAGCCTTTTTTATGGTCCAATTCTCACATCCATACATGACTAACGAAAAAACCATAGCTTTAATTATACGGACCTTTGTTGACAAAGGTGACATCTCTGCTTTTTAATACACTGTCTACGGTGGTCATAGCTTTTCTTCCAAGGAGCAAGCGTCTTTTAATTTCATGACTGCAGTTACCATCCACAGTGATTATCCCAGCCCAGAAAAATTCAAATCCAAGCATGAGGATCATGATTAAAATAGAAAATTCTGAAACAAAGGACTGAATTTATTTCATCAATTAAAGTCAGATATTTGAAAAATATTAATGATAGATGAGATCTGTTCACTCTATCCCAAGTGGAAGATCGAAGACATTTTGCTTTGAAATGGTCTGGGAATAGTATGCAAAACTTTTTGAGCTATTGAACACACTGCTTTTTTGTACAGAGATTCCCATGGAGGATAGAAAGAAAACATCTCAAAGGCCAAAGGTAAATAAAACTGGCTGGTATAAAGATGCTGTGGTGATACGTAATGACCATGAGAATTATGCTGCAAATTAGAAAATAGGGTAATAGAAAATTTTAAATATTCTGTGACTATATCGGCAGCTGCACATGCTGGAGTGGCGAGCCACAGCTGTGCGGTGCTGGCGCGCCGAGCAGCCAGAGAGATACCCTATGTCCAAGGTGTGCAGTGGTGGCCGCGAGGAGATACCGCATGTCTAAGGTAAGGAACAGCAGCTGTGCTTTCCTAGAGCAGCTATGGAGAAATATCTCATGTCCAAGGTAAGAGAAGCCCCAGTAAGACAGTAGACGCTGAGAGAGGGAATCAGAGGGCAAACAGACTGAAACCACAGTCACAGAAAACTAACCAATCTAATCACATGGACCACAGCCTCATTTAACTATATGAAACTAAGCTATGCTGTGTAGGGTCACCCAAGACGGACGGGTCTTGGTGGAGAGTTCTGACAAAATGTGGTCCACTAGAGAAGGGAATGGCAAACCACTTCAGTATGCTTGCCTTGAGAACCCCATGAAGAGTATGAAAAGGCAAAAAGATAGGATACTGAAAGATGAACTCCCCAGGTCAGTAGGTGCCCAATATGCTACTGGACATAAGTGGACAAATAACTCCATAAAGAATGAAGAGATGGAGCCAAAGCAAAAACAACACCCAATTGTGGATGTGATTGGTGATAGAAGTAAGGTCTGATGCTGAAAAGAGCAATATTGCATAGGAACCTGGAATGTTAGGTCCATGAATCAAGGCAAATTAGAAGTGGTCAAACAGGAACATTGACATTTTAGCAATCAGCGAACTAAAATGGACTAGAACGGGTAAATTCAACTCAGATGACCATTATTTCTACTATTGTGGGCAAGAATTCCTTAGATGAAATGGAATAGCCATCATAATCAACAAAAGGGTCCAAAATGCAGTACTTGAATGCAATCTCAAAAACGAAAGAATGGTCTCTGTTCATTTGCAAGGCAAACCATTCAATATCACAGTTATACAAGACTATGCCCCTACTAGTAATGCTGAAGAAGCTGAAGTTGAATGGTTCTATGAAGACCTACAAGACATTCTAGAACTAATACCCAAAAAAAGAAGTCTTTTTCATTATAGGGGACTGGAATGCAAAAATAAGAAGTCAAGAAACACATAGAGTAATGGGAAAATTTGGCCTTGGAGTTCAGAATGAAGCAGGGCAAAGGCTAACAGAGTTCTGCCAAGAGAATGCACTGGTCATAGCAAACACCCTCTTCCAACAACACAAGAGAAGACTACACGTGGACATCACCAGATGGGCAACACTGAAATCAGATTGATTATATTTTTTGCACCTAAAGATGGAGAAGCTCTATACAGTCAGAAAAATCAAGACCAAAAGCTGATTGTAACTCAGATCATGAGCTCCTTACTGCCAAATTCAGACTTAAATTGAAGAAAGTAGGGAAAACCACTAGACCATTCAAATATGACCTGAATCAAATCCCTTACAATTAACAGTGAAGTGAGAAATATATTTAAGGAACTAGATCTGATAGACAGAGTTCCTGATGAACTATGGATGGAGGTTCATGACATTGTACAAGAGACAAGACCATCCGCAAGAAATAGAAATGCAAAAAAGCTAAATGGCTGTCTGAGGAAGCCTTACAAATGCTGTGAAAACAAGAAAAGTGAAAAGCAAAGAAGAAAACGAAAGATACACCCATTTGAATGCAGAGTTCTGAAGAATAGCATGGAGAGGTAAGAAAATCTTCCTTAGTGATCAGTGCAAAGAAATAGATGAAAAAAACAGAATGGGAAAGACTAGATATCTTCAAGAAAAGTAGAGATACCAAGGGAAATTTTCATGTAAAGATGGACACAGTAAAGGACAGAAGTGATATGGACCAAACAGAAGCAGAAGATATTAAGAAGAGGTGGCAAGAATACACAGAAGAACTGTACAAGAAAGTATCTTCATGACTCAGATAAGCATGATGGTGTGATCACTCATCTAGAGCCAGATGTCCTGGAATGTGAAGTCACATGGGTCTTAGGAAGTATCACTATGAAGAAAGCTAGTGGAGGTGATGGAATTCCAGTTGAGCCATTTCAAATCCTGAAAAATGATGCTGTGAAAGTAATGCACTCAATAAGTCAACAAATTTGGAAAACTCAGCAGTGGCCACAGGACTGGAAAAGGTCACTTTGCATTCCAATCCCAAAGAAAGGCAATGCCAAAGCATGCTCAAACTACCACACAGTTTCACTCCTCTCACACACTAGTAAAGTAATGCTCAAAATTCTTCAAGCCAGGCTTCAGCAATACGTGAACCATGAACTTCCAGATGTTCAAGCTGGTTTTAGAAAAGACAGAGGAACCAGAGATCAAACTGCCAACATCCACTGGACTATGGAAAAAGCAAGAGAGTTCCAGAGAAACATCTATTTCTGCTTTATTCACTATGCCAAAGCCCTTGACTATGTGGATCACAACAAACTGTGGAAAATTCTGAAAGAGATGGGAATACCAGACTACCTGATATGCCTCTTGAAAAATCTGCATGCAGATCCGGAAGCAACAGTTAGAACTGGATGTGGAACAACAGATTGTTTCCAACAGGAAAGTGAGTACATCAGGGCTGTACATTGTCACTCTGCTTATTTAATTTATATGCAGAGTACATCATGAGAAATGATGGGCTGGAAGAAGCACAAGCTGGAATCAAGATTGCCTGGAGAAATATCAATAACCTCAGATATGCCGATGACACCACCCTTTCATGGAAAGCAAAGAAGAACTAAAGAGCCTCTTGATGAAAGTAAAAGAGGAGAGTGAAAAAACTGGCTTAAAGCTTAACATTCAGAAAACTAAGATCATGACATTTCGTCCCACACTTCACAGCAAATAAATGGAGAAACAGTGCAAACAGTGAATGACTATTTTTCTGGGCTCCAAAATCACTGCAGATGGTGATTGCAGCCATGAAATTAAAAGACACTTACTCTTTGGAAGGAAAGTTATGACCAACCTAGACAGCATCTTATAAAGCAGAGACATTACTTTGCCAACAAATGTCCATCTAGTCTAGGCTATGGTTTTTCCAATATTCATGTATGGATGTGAGAGTTGGACTATAAAGAAAGCTGATCACAGAAGAACTGATGCTTTTCAACTATTGCATTGGTGAAGACTCTTGAGAGTCCTTTGGACTGCAAGGAAATCAAACCAGTCAATCCTAAAGGAAATCAGTCCTGAATATTCATTGGAAGGACTGATGCTAAAGCTGAAGCTCCAATACTTTGGCAACCTGATGTAAAGAGCTGACTCACTGGAAAAAATCCTGATTCTGGGAAAGATTGAATGCAGCAGGAGAAGGGGACAACAGAGGATGATATAGTTGGATGGCATCACTGACTCAGTGGAGATGAGTTTGATTAGACTCCGTGAGTTGGTGATGGACAGGGAGGCCTGGTAAGCTGTAGTCCATGGGGTCAGGAAGAGTCAGACACGACTGAGCAACTTAACTGAGCTGAACTGAACTGATATCACTATTATCAGAATTCAAAGTTGGAATGGATAATATGTGTGAATGATGAATTCTGGCTTTATTACACTCTTATACAATATTGACTGAGTCACCTTCTTTCTCCAGTACTAATTGGATATGATAAAATGGCACCTTTGGAATTGTCCACGTTTTTCTTTTCTTTTCTTTCTTTCTTTTTTTTTTGCCTTTGAAAGTATACATTAGTATATAATTCTGGAATGTCATAAAAAGAAATCACTGCTCTGATAAAGGAAATGGTATTAGATGGAGTAGAATGAGTATTCTTAATGCCTATTTCAAATAGCCCTGTCTGATTAGCACATAATGCAGACTGTCCACAGAGACCAACAGTGTGTTGTCAGAGATTAAATTAAATGTTAAAGAGCTGACTCTTGGAAAAAATCCTGATTCTGGGAAAGATTGAATGCAGCAGGAGAAGGGGACAACAGAGGATGATATAGTTGGATGGCATCACTGACTCAGTGGAGATGAGTTTGATTAGACTCCGTGAGTTGGTGATGGACAGGGAGGCCTGGTAAGCTGTAGTCCATGGGGTCAGGAAGAGTCAGACACGACTGAGCAACTTAACTGAGCTGAACTGAACTGATATCACTATTATCAGAATTCAAAGTTGGAATGGATAATATGTGTGAATGATGAATTCTGGCTTTATTACACTCTTATACAATATTGACTGAGTCACCTTCTTTCTCCAGTACTAATTGGATATGATAAAATGGCACCTTTGGAATTGTCCACGTTTTTCTTTTCTTTTCTTTCTTTCTTTTTTTTTTGCCTTTGAAAGTATACATTAGTATATAATTCTGGAATGTCATAAAAAGAAATCACTGCTCTGATAAAGGAAATGGTATTAGATGGAGTAGAATGAGTATTCTTAATGCCTATTTCAAATAGCCCTGTCTGATTAGCACATAATGCAGACTGTCCACAGAGACCAACAGTGTGTTGTCAGAGATTAAATTAAATGCTTTCCCCTCATTTCTTTAGTCATGGGCAATGTGGGAAAGACTACAAAAAGTGCCAGAACCCTAACAGGCTATAGGTGACTGGAACACAATGATGGGTGTGTCTGAAGGCTTCTTTTCTATATTCATTTTTGGGTCCAGTCTGAAGCAATCTGAATTTTAAAGAACGACAGTCAATATACATGCACACATTTTTCCACATGGATACTGTCATAACTTAATGTGACAAGCTTTGAACTTTGTGACAATTAAAAATGATTTACTACGATACATTCACCAAATCGTAAAAACTGCCCCTCAGCAGAAGTGGTACAAGAGGAGTTAAAGACCGCTGTTCAGTATGATACATGTAGACTAACTGAGAAGGCCATGGCACCCCACTCCAGTACTCTTGCCTGGAAAATCCCATAGATGGAGGAACCTGGTGGGCCGCAGTCCACGGGGTCGTGAAGAGTCGGACAAGACTGAGGGACTTCACTTTCACTTTTCACTTTCATGCCTTGGAGAAGGAAATGGCAACCCACTCCAGTGTTCTTGCCTGGAGAATCCCAGGGATGGGAGAGCCTAGTGGGCTGCTGTCTAAGGGGTCACACAGAGTCAGACACGACTGAAGCAACTTAGCAGCAGCAGCAGCAGCAGCAGCAGCAGACTAACCGATAATCCCAGATAAACTACAAGACCTGCTCCTTTCTGTGAAATTTTAGCAAATGTTGTGGGATGAGCAACCAGAGACACCTCTCAAACTTTGAGAAATAAATGATTATGTTTTACTCTGCGACTAAAGAATAAGTCCTGGAAGAACCATTTGTAGAAATCATATTACTCAACTAAGAATACTCCAAAATCTTACTGACTATAAGGCTTGAAGCTCTCAAAAGTCCTGGATTGTACTTAGAAAATTAAAACTAATTATTTGAATATGTTTACAAGTGATATTTTCACTGACAGAGAAAATAGATTCTTTGTGTACAGGGAGATATTGAAAATAATAAATACATACCGTCAGAGCAGGAGGAAATACTAACTACTTTTAATCCACTGTAGTCCATGAATTGGCCTCATCACCAAGCAAGAACAGGGCAATTTGGGGCAATCAGGTAAAAATGAACTACTGCATGGCAGAACAGCTGCCAATGTATCTCTCTGGCTCCACTTGCCTATGTTATTTAGACCACCTTCCATGACCAATTCCAGATAGCTAAATTAGACCCTTTGGTAAGAGAGCTTTGCAACTGTCAATGAATAATATCTTGTAGGACATCCTTCTCACTTGCCTGGAGTTGCTTTCCGCAGTGTTCCTTGATAGAATAGGGTTCAGTACTGGGGATATTTAAACTATGCCATTAGCTCAGAGGATGATGGCATCGGAGCTCACACTCACAACCTTACAATAGGTGTATAGGTGTGTGTGTGTGTGTGTGTGTTCTCAGTTGTTCAGTCATGTCTGCCCATGAACTGAAGCCCACCAGGCTCCTCTGTTCATGGAATTTCCCAGTCGAAACTATTGGAGTGGGCTGCCATTCCTTCTTCAGGGCATCTTCCCAACCTAGGGATGAAACCTGCGTCTCCTGCATCTCCTGCATTGGCAGCTGGATTCTTTACCACTTGGGAAGTGCAAATGTATCGGTAGCATGGCTGGCCATGCTTTTGACCCACTGTGACTTCTTAAGCAAAACGTTAAGTATTCTAGATTATATTAAGGAAAAGCTATCAATTCCTGATTCTATGAGAATGTAGAGTGGCAAGAAAAGTAAAACATATGAGAGAGCAAAGGCCATTGTTACTTTAACGTGAGACTGAAGAGAATAGCAGTGTATAGAGATTGCAGGCCCGATGTGTGATCACACTCACCCGTGCATTGCAAGAGCTGTGAACGAATATCTGATTTCTTCTTCTTTATTTTTTTTTCCCGCAAGTCATATAGTAAATAGCTAGCACTAACAAAGTCAAATATTAATAACCAAGAACTACAGATCCTCAAATCCCCTTTCCCCCAACCAGCAAAACCCATAGAAATTTACACTGACCAAAGTAAATAGAAAATAAAAGTCAAACCACTTAAACGGTTGACATTTAGGGATGGAGCCAGACACTCGCTCTCATCTTTCTGAATCACCAGTGTTATAACATTAACAGAAAATAAGTGATATTATGAACTTGGTGTAAAAGTGAGTGTTCAGGTCCAGTGAACAGTAATTTAATTAATACCTGCTGGTGATTAACATATTTTTAAATTTCATGTTAGCAAAAGAGAACTATTTTCCTTTGCACATCATAGCTGCCTTATCTCTCTCTCTTTTTTTTTTCCTTTTTCAGTAAGAAAGAACCATTTTAAAGTAAAATAGCTCATAGCCATGGCCACATGGACCAAGATCAAAATTAATTTTGAACTGGACTTATTAGTTGTAATGAGCATGACTGACTTAGAATGCAGAGTGTCTAATTTATCAAATTTGCTTTTCTCTGTTTCTCTGATATTCCATCCTTTGAAAATATGAATTTAAAACACATCCTTTGGGAAGTTATTTCACTGATCCCGGAGAAGGATAAATTTTACCTTATTAAATTGTTACAGTATGTACTAAAGCCAGTTGTTTTTTAGTAGGTGGTGAAAATACAGGATTATAGCCAGGAATATAATGGCTATTGCCTTCAGTGTCTGGTCTTCACCTTGTAGTGAGAGTGCTGCATCAGAGAAGGAAAGGAAAACCATGATTTCTTCTCTAGCCAGACAACACTAGGCATGATGATGATTGAGACAGTGTGGGTTCTGAAGGATATCAGAAAAAAGCAATGCTAAATGAACACTAAAGTCAACTAGTCAGAATTGTGTTCTGTAATAAAGAAGACCATCACAGGCTGAAAGACCATCACAGCTCCAAATATGACAAACAAAGTCCTTTCTTTTGAAAACATCTTGCTGCCCTACTCTCTTTTCTTTTCCTAAGGCATCTTCAGTGTGCTCTAAGTTTCCATAAGAAGAGTTGACTTTTCATAGCAAATCTATAGAAAGCAGATCACCTAACTGTATGAGACAAGGAATCCCACATGGCCATAATCTCTCAATGAGAAAAAATACATATGTATGTAGGAAACTATGAATTGACTATGAGTTTCAAAAATGCTGGCATGTAAAGTAAAAGTGGAAAGAACCAACTTTTTACATGTAGCTAATTAGAATTTCAAGAAAAAAGTTGACATTTGTTATTATGTTCTTCCCCAAACTCTACATGGTGAACGTAGCTTTGTGTGTGTGAATTTACTCCAAAATTTGTAGACAACTATATGTTTTATAATCTACAGCTCCAAGAAGAACATAATCATCAATAATAGAGAAAGAAGAGGAAGGAGAAAGGGGAGGAGGGGAAAGAAAACAAGAAGAAACAAGAAGAATGAAAATAATTGAAAGCCTATCACATGCCCATTAGTCTAGGCCCCTTTCCCCTTGTTTTTGTTTCAGTTAATACAGCAATTCTAAGGATAAGTGTTGTTATCTTTATTTTATAGATGAGGAAAGAGATATTTTAAAAAGTAAGGAAACGTGTTCAAATCCATTTATAATAATCTGTATTTGGCCTTCACGATTGGTCCAAGTGCTCACATTCTTCCCAGTTTATAGGGCAACTCTCTTTAAGTTAATTTTTTTGGAGAATAGTTGCTTTACAATGTTGTGTTAGTCTCTGCTGTACAACAAACTGTATTAGCCATATATATACATACATACACAGCCCTCCTTTTTGGAGTTTCTTCTCATTCAGGTCACCACAGAGCATTAAGTAAAGTTCCTGGTGCTATATGGTATGTTCTCATTAGTTATCTATTTTATATATAGTATTAATAGTGTATATATGTCAGTCCACTCTTGTAGAGAATAGCAGTTGAGTTTAGTTCAGACACAAGAATTCTACAAGGAACTAAAGAATTTCTCTGAAAAATGAAATAAGATTTGAACATAGACACTTCAAATCATATATAGACACAATTTAAAGTACTTTTTCCCCCCTTTCATGACATCAAATACTAAAGTAAATTAAAATCCATAGGGAACAAAAAAAAAAAAAGAATATTCCATAAGTATTGGCAGCAACTTTGCTAAGAGGTGGTTTCCAGGGAATCTTTGCTGAATCTTAATGCCCTCCTCACCTCCCTCTCATATGGTATTTTTCCATCACCCAAAGCTTGAATTGAGACAATCTTGGAAATATTAAAATTTGAAAAGTGAAACCTCTCATGGAGAAAATTGTTTATCCTTTCTGTGTCTCCTCTCCTTAGTATGCTAGCAAAAGCTTGAAAGTGATAAAGAATATTTGTATTTCAATGAATATGGAAAATATCAGAAAATAGCTATAGTTTTAACATACATATATCAAAAAGAAAAGGCTTATCCAAATCTCTCAATTCCTCCCACCTCCCTCCTTTCCCCCTTGATACTCATATAGCTGTTCTCTACTATTTCTGCAGACACTAACACAAGACTGTAAAGCAACTATACGCCAATAAAAATTAATTAAAAAACCATAAACCTGGGATTTAGGATTGATTTTCTAAGAGATTTAATCTCCACTTATGTAAGGATGCACCGTAGAATTCCTGTAGAAAACTTTCCTATTGTTGCATTTAAAAATACTCGATTTGCAAAATTTCCATGTGCTCTAAAATCACAGTCTATTATTAGTAACATTTAAATTATGATAAACTATATTATATAGTAAAACAAAGATTTAAACGTAAGTAAATATTATTCTACAAGGTGCCATATCTAAAGATAGAAATATTTTCTCCTTGGATTTTTCAATAAATGTTTGGCCAGTGTCTGCCCTTGAAAACACTCAGACAACTCCTGCTCAAGTCAAAAATTATGCATACATGTATTTAGGACTAAATTTGGCCCGATGCTTAATTAGTGTCTGGCTGTGATTACATCTGTGGTGTTGAATTTTCAAATCTAAATTTTCGGTGTTACAACAAAACTTTGTAAATTCCCTTTAATTTCTGTAGGAGAAAACAATGTCGAGAGTAGTTTAGTATTTCAGTAAGTCTGAGAAAATATTTTTTCTTAGTCTGAAAGCAATTCCTCTCAAATGTAAAAGGGAATAAATAGTGACTTAGATAAACACTGAGATATTATAAATAAATAAGCATTGGCCTCTTGAGTTTGACTTCTGAAGGCTGAGAGATTTTTTTAAGGAACACTGTTCTGGGTAATGGGTACTGCCTTTTCTCTCTTGTTATCTGAGAAATAAAAATCATTTTCCCTTTTCTTCTTTTTTTCTTTCTATGCTTCTTTCCCCTACTTCATTAATCGTTCACAAGTAGCTACCTAGTTAATACAATTCAACTCTTCAGAAGCAAACAAACATACTTTTTCCTGGGCCCTATGGGGCCTATGTGTGTATCTGGCACATTTATTACAAAGCTGGGTTGGAAATTCTCTTTTTGGAAGTAAGTAGATTATTGTTAAACAGCATTTATATAATATGTATATTTCACCAGGTTTGTCCTGGGCTTCTTTGGTGGCTCAGATGGGAAAGAATCTGCCTGCAGTGCAGGCGGCCTCTGGGTGGGGAGAGTCCCCTGGAGAAAGAAGGGCTACCCAACCTACTCCAGTATTCTTGCCTGGAAAATCCTATGGCCTGAGGGGTCTGGCCGGCTGTAGTCCACTGAGTCGCAGAGAGTCAGACTCGACTGCTGACTAACACACACACAGGCATGGTTTGTCCTGGCATTTTCAGTTGCAATGTCTTAGTGCCTACTGAGCCAAAACTTGAGGCAATGTAAGAAAGCCACAGACTTCCCTGCTGGGCTCAGTTGTAAGGAACTTGCCTGCCAGTGCAGGAGACAGAGGTCAGATCCCTGGATCCGGATGATCCTCAGGAGCAGGAAAAGGCAACCCACTCCAGTATTCTAGGGCTTTCATACAAGTGTCCTCCACTCTAGGGGTTTCATACAAATGGCCTCTGAAAAACAGAGATTTAGAACTACATGTATTTTAATTGTCTAATCTTCCATTTATTGTTGAGTGAGCAGCAACTGGGAACAACTTAATTTGATCATAATTAACTATTTTATAATTAACTATTTTATAATTTAACTATTTCATAATACTAAGTATCAACTCTTATGACTTGGCATCCTAAGCTTTTCAATGGTATTTGGTGTTCAAAAAGCATTTTTAAGGATTCTCGTCATCTCAAGGTTACCTTCACAGCACAGTTATAATGCCACATAGTTATAATGCCACAGATCTGACAGGAAGGAGAAAGATTCTTTCAACTGGTTGATACTAATTTTTAAAGATATTTTCTTTGACTTTATCATATATAATTCTTGCTTGATAAAGTGTTATTTCTAGGCATGTCATGTACTTCTTAGGAACTGGAATAAACCTCCTTTGTATAAACATATCTCCAGGATCTGAGTAGTTTGGTGTCTATTAAGGGTAGTTGGAAGACTGTTTAAGTGAATTTTAGACTTTGCTAAGACCCAAACTAAAAAGTATCACAGTGAGTTAAAGACTTTGTATTCAGTTACCTGCTCTGAATAATCGAAGGTCATAAGACATTTCTAATGTTCTTTAATCCCAGATCATATTAGGTGGAAATTAAAATGTATTATTTGTCTCAAATATTATAACATTTTCAATTAAAAAACACAAAATTTATTTTTCCTGTAATTTGCTATTGAATTTTACAACAGCAGTCAAATCTTTCCAATATTCCGGAATTTATGGTGTAGACTTCATATGACATGATCAAGAGCTGTAACTTAACTGATCATATATTATTTCTAAGTTAATATGACTGAAAATTAGTATGTCTGAATTCTGTTACACGGAAGAACCAGGGGGGAAATAATTACTTCCATTAAAACACTCCCAAATCTTTTTATAGACTATAATTAGTGATATGATTTACTCTTGAAGTGCCGCTCTGGGACAAGGAACACTGATAAAAATTCTAATCATTGCAATGGATGATGCTACTGGCCATCCCTGATTTGTGCTGTCATCTTATTCACTGAATTGTCCACACTCTTTCTGTAGCTTTCCTTTGTAACCAAGGCACTTGCTTTTGCAAATATAGAAAGTAGCATCACATGTATGCATGATAGAGGAGCCTGGCAGCTACAGTCCATGGGGTCTCAAGAATCAGACATGACTTAGTGCTACCATTTTTGTTCCCCAGAAATATTAGAATTGCTATTAAATGATACTTGGTAAGCCAAAGCCTGTCCTTTCTCAGTCTTCTTAATTCTTCAAAAGCAAATTTACATGCTTAATGTCTCATAAGGGATAAACTTGATTGTTTAATTTATGCCTTTAAGATGTAGGGAACTCCACATATGTAATATTCAAAGGTGTTAAAATTTCCTTTGTAATTTGAAACAATCTTTACTTCATTTGGGGTTTTTATGTGTATGTGCATTCAGACAGAACAAACTGAGATTAGTTTCAGTCGGGCTGTCCACTTTGTGGAGTAATATTTTTGCTTAGAGTTCTTGAAAACTCATGAAACTTTGCTAGAATTTGCCAAATACATATTATTTGTCATGCACTGTGTTAGGCTCTGAGTTTTGAACATAAAACATACTTTATTCCTTTTATTTTAGGAGCTCATAATACAATTGAAACTTTGCTAGAATTTGCCAAATACATATTATTTGTCATGCACTGTGTTAGGCTCTGAGTTTTGAACATAAAACATACTTTATTCCTTTTATTTTAGGAGCTCATAATACAATTATGAAAATGAACAAAAATCAAATTGTTATCAAAAAAGTGGAGGTTTCCCTTGTGGCTTAGCTGGTAAAGAATCTGCCTGCAATGTGGGAGACCTGGGTCGTCCCCTTCTCCTCCTGCCCCAATCCCTTCCAGCATCAGAGTCTTTTCCAATGAGTCAACTCTTTGCATGAGGTGGTCAAAGTACTGGAGTTTCAGTGTTAGCATCATTCCTTCCAAAGAAATCCCAGGGCTGATCTTCAGAATGGACTGGTTGGATCTCCTTGATGTCCAGGGGACTCTCAAGAGTCTTCTCCAATATCCTTGGGTGAGGAAGATCCCCTGGAGAAAGGATAGGATACCCACTCTAGTATTCTGGCCTGGAGAATTCCATGGACTATATAGCCCATGGCATCATAAAGAGTTGGACATGACTGGAAGAGTTTCACTCACTTCATTCAATGTGAAAAGTAAAATTATCATAAGATTGCACGTTTTAGTAGAAGCATATGGATGAGGTAGAGAGTTACAGGAAGTTCCTGGTTGGAAATGACAGAGTTCTTTGTGATTGGAGATGCTGGCATCAGTGGTGACACTGCTTGTGTATATACAGATGAAACCAAACAGAGTGTGTGTTTGAAAGTGTCTCTTTGCTTTATAGCCTGCCTCAAGGTTGAACTTCAAGAAAGGCACTTCAGTTCAGTTCAGTTCAGTTCAGTTGCTCAGTCGTGTTCAACTCTTTGCAACCCCATGAATCACAGCATGCCAGGCCTCCCTGTCCATCACCATCTCCCAGAGTTCATTCAAACTAACATCCATCGAGTCAGTGATGCCATCCAGCCATCTCATCCTCTGTCGTTCCCTTCTCCTCCTGCCCCCAATCCCTCCCAGCATCAGAGTCTTTTCCAATGAGTCAGCTCTTCGCATGAGGTGGCCAAAGTACTGGAGTTTCAGCTTTAGCATCATTCCTTCCAAAGAAATCCCAGGGCTGATCTCCTTCAGAAAGGCACCTATACCTACCTAATTATAAAATTGCCTACTGGCTCATAATTCCCTGGGAATCCATATAAAACTACATTGTCTGAAGGTAGAGTTACCTGTATCTTTACGTATTTGTTCTTCCCACCCTGTTGTGTTGTTTCTATCAATCTTACAAATCGATTTTACCAGGATATCAACTATTATTTTTTACCCAAACATGTCCAGTCTAACAGTTTTGTACAGAAATGAATGCAACTTGATTTATTCAAATCACTGCAGATAATCTTTGAGTAAGATACATGAGACACATGACAGAGCTGTATTCAATAGGAATGCTGTCTTTTCACAGAGGAAAAATTATCCAAATAGAGATGATAAATATGTTTTATCATTTGAGGAGATAGTATTCTCACTTTTTATTTTATAGCTATTTCCTAATTTTTTAATTTATTGACTGCAGAAAAAAATATCTTCAAT
>SJYC01098873.1:0-32936 GCA_006408675.1 Madoqua kirkii | reverse complement strand
CCATAAAATACTTTAATTTGCCCCTTAGTTTATAAGTAGAGCATTATTTTTTAAATAAATTTTTGGGATATACTTTATACAGTAAAAATTAATTCAGTTTAATTTAATGATTTTAATAAACATAATGAAATTGTTCAATTTATACCATAATCCAATTTTAAGGCCATTTTCATCACCCCCCCCAAAGATCTCTCATATCCATTTTCAGCCACATCCTGTTCCTACTTGACATTTCTTTTTATTATATATATGGTGATTTCTGCCTGACTTACAAGCTTTGTTCTAAAATTCAGCTTATATTCACATGTTTGAACTTGAAGATACACATATATTTGGAGGAACTACATTATGTAAAGAATCATCTAAGCAGTGGTAATAAAACATCCCAATGTAAAATATCTTAATTAAGAATAGAAGCTTGAGTTTCTCTGGTGTAGCAGGTCCAAGCTGCTAGGGGAGTTCTGCAAACCTTGAAACATGGTTTTTATCTCTGAGTTCAAGGACAAAGATCCAGATTTTTCCTTTATTAGTCAAAGGGAAAGAAAGAGGAATGAGCCAGGAAGGTACATGTGGATCTTTTATGGGACAAAACCTGAAAATTACACACATCATTTCGATTAAAGCGATGTGAGGAAAATGGTCTAGGTATCCAACTAAACACAGACAATTCTGTTATTAGAGATGGGAAAATAGAATGAGTAGCGACTTTTTTCCATATCTAATGTATTTAATGTAATACCATAACGTATTTAACTGAAAAATTTTAAACGTTCAGTTCAGTTCAGTTCAGTCGCTCAGTCGTGTCTGACTCTTTGTGACCCCATGAATCGCAGCACGCCAGGCCTCCCTGTTCATCACCATCTCCCAAAGTTCACTGAGACTCACGTCCATCGAGTCCGTGATGCCATCCAGCCATCTCATCCTCTGTCATCCCCTTCTCCTCCTTCCCCCAATCCCTCCCAGCATCAGAATCTTTTCCAATGAGTCAACTCTTCGCATGAGGTGGCCAAAGTACTGGAGTTTCAGCTTTAGCATCATTCCTTCCAAAGAAATCCCAGGGTTGATCTCCTTCAGAATGGACTGGTTGGATCTCCTTGCAGTCCAAGGGACTCTCAAGAGTCTTCTCCAACACCACAGTTCAAAAGCATCGATTCTTCGGCGCTCAGCCTTCTTCACAGTCCAACTCTCACATCCATACATGACCACAGGAAAAACCATAACCTTGACTAGACGGACCTTGGTTGGCAAAGAAATGTCTCTATTTATTTTTTTAAAATTTACCTTTGCCTCCTCCACACTGTACCTCTCAGGTACTTAATAAAAATTATTTTAAAAGCAAAAGCAGACTAAAAAGATGTTTATGTACTTGTTATTTTAGAAAATGTGAATAGAGCATATCTTAGCTGGATTAATCTATGATTAGGAAAAATTGGAAACTTCACAAAGACAGTCCATTAAGAGTCAAGAAAAACGGTTAAAGATAGGAGAAATTGACTCTTAAAAACCTCCATAACAATTATCACATAGGAATATCTGTTCGGGAAGTCGGAGATTTTAGCAAATATCTATGAGATCGGGACTTTCCTGGTGGCTCAGCATTAGGAATCCGCCTGCAGTATGGAAGCTGCGGGAGACACTGGGTCCATCCATGGGTGGGGAAGATCCTCTGGAAGACGCCACTTCAGTATTCTTGTCTGGAGAATTCCATGGACAAAAGAGCCTGTTGGACTACAATCCATGGGATCGCAGAGTCAGACATAACTGAAGCCACTTGGAACCCACCCACAACTTTGAGATAAGCAGAAATGATGAGAATTAAAAGTGCATACTCACAAATGTACATGTATGGCATTGTTGCAAATTAGGTTCATAATTTGTTATAATCATTGCCTATGCTATTAATATCAAGATAGTCAATTTCAAGCCCTTTGGGAAAAACAATTTTATTACAACTTTCATAAGAAAATTGAAAAATAGAAACAATGTTATAAATCATATACCTCAAACTCTTCATTTAATTTTTTTTGTTTGTTTTTTGGGAGGTTATTTATTTATTTAGTCTGCTTGAGAATTTACCATATGATATGCACTTGAGATACAGAAATTAATATGAAAGTGGCCCCAGACATTAAAAAAGCAGTCTTGAGACTTCCTTGGTGATCCAGTGGTTAAGAAAGATCTTGTATATCCCCTGCAGGGGGCATGGTTTGATCCCTAGTCTTGGAACAAAGATCCCTTGTGTTGCACGGCCAGAAATAAATAAACAAACAAACAAATAAATAAATAAATAAATAAAGTGGTACAACTCTAGGGTTTTTAGCATATTGCTAGACTTTCACATCTTTATAATAAATTTTTTTAAAAGGCAACCTTTACTTAGAAATATGACATATTCTAAAGACACATTGTCAGGTCCATTATTCAATTAGTATTTATTAAATATTTACTAAGGAATGAACACTATTTTAGATTCTAGGAATTGAGAAGAGCAGCATCTCTACTCTTGAAGGACATATATTTAAAAGAGAGTAGGGAGAAAATAAGCAAACAATTCACAGAGGTCTAATAAAGGTACATCAAGTATAATGCTAGTGTGATCAGTCATGTCCAACTCTGTGGTCCCAAGGAAGGCTCCTCTGTGTATGGAATTTTCCAGGTAAGGATACTAGAGTGGAGTACCATTTCTCATTCCAGGGAATCTCCCCAACCCTGAGATCAAATCCATGTCTCCTGAATCTCTTGTGTCTCCTTCATTAGTCTGGGGGAGTAAAAATTATGGCCAGATACAAAATATATTTTGGGGACTACAGTGAACAAAGGTTGAAGATGAGTTAGAGATTTGGGAAGAGTAGGTGAAGGAAAAAGAATTAAAAAGAATGTTTTTTATTAAAAAAATTTTGTTGGGGTGTGTGTGTGTGTGTGTGTGTGCACACACGTGCTTTTTTGTGTCTGACTCTTTGTGAGCCCATGGACTGCAGCCTGCCAGATTCCTTTGTCTATGGGATTTAACAGGCAAGAATACTGGAGTGGATTGCCATCTCCGTCTCCAAGGGATCTTCCAGACCCGCGGGATCAAACACCTGTCACAGTGTCTCCAGCATTGACAGGCGGATTCTTTACCACTAGCGCCACCTGGAGCCACTTTAAAATGTTGTTTCCTGCTGTACAGCAAAGTGATTCAGCTATGTGTGCACACTCAGCTCAGCCGCTCAGTATCCTGACTCTGCGATCCCAGGGACTGTAGCCCGCCAGGCTGCTCTGTTCATGGAGTTTTCCAGGCAAGAATTCTGGAGTGGGTTGCCATTTTCTCCTCCAGGGGATCTATCTTCCTAACTCAGAAGCTGAACCCTTGTCACCTGTGTCTCTTGCACTGGCAGGTGGATTCTTTTCCATTGAGCCACCTGGGAAGCCCTATGTATACACATATCCCTTGTTTTTGTATTTCCTTCCATTTAGGTCACCTCCGAGCATTGAGTAGAGTTTCCTTGGCTATTTGGGTGGTCATTATAAAGCAGAGAAAGACAGGAAGAAGAAATTTTCAAGTGAAGGATTAAAAGTGAGTGTGAGCCAAGTCAAATTTGAGATGTATTTTAGCTCTCTATGTACCAGTATCAGAATAGGGCATGTTGTTTGAGTTCAGCAGTGTAAGGGGCTGCTGCTGCTGCTACTAAGTTGCATTAGTCGTGTCTGACTCCACGACCCCATAGACTGTAGCTCACCAGGCTCTTCCATCCATGGGATTCTCCGGGCAAGAGTACTTGAGTGGGTTGCCATCGCCTTCTCTGGTGTAAGAGCAATCGGGTCCAAAGGTACAGATTTAGGAGTCACTGGCGTGAGGATGTCATGAAAGCCATGGGACTTGATGCAGTTCTTTGGGAGAATGCACACAGAGAGAAGAGAAGGATGTCCAATTCAGACAAAGCTTTGGGGTTCCAATATTTAGAAACCAACTAGAAGAGTTATCCTACAAAGAAAATTACATAGAAGATTTCAGGTTCAGTCACCTCCTTAAAGTTTCAATTCCATCAGAATGAGACGCAGCACCTTCCTTCCTGCAGACAGAATATCTTTGAAAGAAATCTCTACCTAATCAAAATGTGGCCAATGTAAGCCCCTCACTGTGAATGAGCTACATCTACTTCTGTGTGACTTCTTTCTGGAATGTTGACAACACTCACTTTGTAGCCCCAGCGTAAACCCAAGCACAACTAAATTTAACAAAAGGTAACACATATTTCATTATTCTTCATTATTTTAATTCTTTTGTTGTTGTTGTTCAGCTGAACACAAGTGACTACTTTGACTGAATTCTCTTTGAAAACCTAAAATATTTCATGAACTTTGCATTTTAAAAATTATTAATAAGTTTAAAAAATTTCTTGGTGTTTTGCAATAAGGTAAATTTAAATTTTAAGCTGCACTTCGTTCTTTGGGCTTACAATTTGGAATTTACTAGGTGTCTTTTTTATGTCTAATCTTACAGATACATGGCATAATCAGCTCTGCTTTTAAATGCAAATCAAATAATCACAGATTAAGAATTTTATAGCCAGGAAGGATCACTTTGAAGAAAGTCCACACTAACCACTTCACTTTATCTTTGATTTGATGGGAAAGAACTACAATCTTTAAATTACTTGTTTGACACTATAAAACTGATTAATATTAAATCTAAGTTTACTAACAACACTTCCTTCATTGTACCATGGTGTTCAGTATTTGTACAAAACAACAAGTGATCCTGGTAATCATTAAAAAGTGTTGAATGTTTTAATTTAATGGAAGATTTCTAAAGAGGCTCTTTTAGAGGTAAATAGTATTTAAGTGTATGAAAAATATCAATAATTATACTTACTGGAAAACAACAGCAATCTCAATTTAAATGTGTTTTATGGGATGGATTTTCCTCTCCTGAATGTCTTTCGTATTTTTGGATAGATATGACATCCATGTCTTGGCAGGATAAAATTCCTTCTCACTTCCCCATATTATGTTTCTTTTCCCCTAGTATAGTGAATAGATGCCATTGTTAATGTTGGTGAATTTTGAAAGGTCTCTAGATGGAATTTCCATCAAGAAGCTCCTGGCCTCTCTGACTCTCTTAAACCTTTGCATTCACTCCGGGGCAAGAGAGAAGAAATGAAAAAACACAGGATCGGGTCTGCCACTGTGTTTCCATTAACCTGAGTGGTCCCTTCACAACCTCGGAAGTACAGAGAGTGAATGATGGCCCAAGTGGGGCAGGACAGATCGATTCGGTAATTTTTACTCACTGTTTCTCCTCAGCTCTAACTGACTATTGATTGGATGAGTTGAAGATGGGTAGTGCCTCTGGGACCTTAGAAAGACTAAGAAGAAATTCCCTCCCTCCACCTAGCAACACCTTCAGGCACTAATAGTCATTTACTTCCCAGAAGAGAGTAAAACAAAACTAACAATGAAGTCATCTGAAGAGAAGTAAATTTCATTCTCCAGCAGGAAAATGAACACAGCTGTATGCTTATTTAGTTTCAGATTTCAATTACATATCTATGCTAAAGAAGACAAATATTTCACATAGGTTTATAAAGTTGCAAAGTGAGTAGAGTATTTAAGATCATACAATCTAATTCTTTTACATAACAGATGTGAAAACAAAATCTCAGAATTAGTAATGTACTTCCTTCAAGGCTTGGGGTAACTGGAGTAACCTTGGTTTTCCAGTCCCCAGTCCAGCAGCCTCTATTCTTGGCAAGGTTTTCTAACTCCTAACAGAGCCACAGAGAGACAGATTCTATTCTTGTTATGTTGTATTACAACACCTAAAACTAATGCAGCAGCTTATTCCCAGTGGGAAGATGTAGCCAACATCATTAATGTCAAAGTGGAAAAGGGAAAGGAATCCAGGGCTTTTGACCTTGGTAGACCAATTCTTAAACTTGCCATACCTTTAGAATTTCTTCGTTATGAGATCACAAATTTCTGTAAGTATACAGCAGTTTAAGTCAAGATTATTTTTCTTATTTCACCTTGTGTGTGTTTTAGTCACTCAGTCATGTCTGCCTCTTTGTGACCCCATGCACTGTAGCTCACCAGGCTTCTCTGTCCATGGAATTTTCCAGGTAAGAACACTAAAGTTGAATTGTCATTCCCTTCTCTGGGAAACCTTCCTGACCCAGGGACTGAACCCAGGTCTCCTTCATTGTGGGCAGAGTCTTTATCATCTGAGCCCCCATCATCTGAGCCCCCAGGGAAGTCCTTATTTCAGCTTAAAGAGAAGTGAAGTGAAGTGAAAATCTTTCAGTTATGTCATACTCTTTGTAACCTCATGAATTATACAGTCCATGGAATTCTCCAGGCTAGAATACTGGAGTGGATAGTCTTTCCCTTCTCCAGGGGATCTTACCAACCCAGGGGTCGAACCCAGGTCTCCTGCATTGCAAGCAGATTCTTTACCAGCTGAGCCACAAGGGAAGCCCCAGCTTAAAGAGTACTAACTGAAAAAATTGTTTTTCTCAACCTTATTCTTTCTTTTTTTCCTCCAGTGGAAAAGCTATCTAGTCTCCTTGGATGAATGGAGAATATTTAACTTGAGGAACAGAAAAGATATTGCTATCCTTGTTCAAGAAATTCAAACTAGTTGTAAGCAACTAGTTAACTAATTTGACCAGTTGGTCAACTAATATCTCTTGCTGGAATGGACAGAATTTCTCATCTATATGAAATGCACAAGACATTTTTCAAGAATAAGATTCTTAAGGGGTGGAAAGGCTGATTTATTCAATAGCTTGTTTGTTTGTAACCAAAAATCATGTGAGTGTCACTAGGTTTTTATTAAGTTCTTCTACACCAATGTTTCCAAACCAGAGGTGGGTTTTGTCCTCTGGGAATTTGTCCTACCAGGGGATACCTGTCAATATTTGAACTCATTTTTAATTGGCACAATTTGAGGGAGGGGCTATTGACATCTCAGTTCAGTTCAGTTGCTCAGTCATGTCTGATTCTGTGACCCCATGAACTGCAAGCATGCCAGGCTTCCCCGTCCATCACCAACTCCTGCAGCTTGCTCAGACTCATGTCCATCGAATCAGTGATGCCATCCAACCTTCTCATCTTCTGTCGTCCCCTTCTCCTCTTGCCTTCAATCTTTTCCAGCATCAGGGTCTTTTCCAATGAGTCAGTTCTTTGCATCAGGTGGCCAAAATATTGGAGTTTTAGCTTCAGCATCAGTCCTTCCAATGAATATTCAGGACTGATTTCCTTTAGGATTGACTGGTTAGATCTCCTCACAGTCCAAGGGAGTCTCAAGAGTCTTCTCCAACACCACAGTTCAAAAGCATCAATTCTTCAGCATCATTGACATCTAGTGAACAGAAAACAGGGTGATTGTTAATCATTCTCCAGTGCACAGATCTGCCCTGTGTAGCAAATTACCAAGGAAAAAACTGTTCATAATTCTCAGATTGAGAGACAATGTTTGTTTTGGATTATCTGCTGTTCACAGGAATTTCAGAATCTTCTCATTTTCATAGAGTTCTTCTATGTTACCTCAAAAATGATTGCTTTAGACAGAGAGGTTGGCTTGGACAAAGGAGGGATTTTTTTGTTATTTTGCAGGAAAATGACAGATCTTTAAATGTTTGATTTTACTGCATTATAGATTATATCATAAAACTGTCAGAAGCCTGAAGGAGTGATCACAGAGAGACTGAAGTCAATGATACAAGCTTGGGGATGGTGTTTTGCCTCTTGGAAATTTCAGTTTTTAACAATGCATTTGTTCTTAGTGTTTTATGGTGAATGGGAATATTACCTTCTTTACTCTCTTGAAAACTGATGAACCATGCCACTAGTTCTACTCAACTGACTGTGGGCAGACAAGGTAGAGCATTTAACTTCCGGTTGGTAACTTCCCAGATCTCTTTACCCTGGTCCCTGATGGGCAGCACTCAAGTGGCAGATTCTATCAACACGGTTGATTCAACTTGAGCAACAGATAACTTTGTTATTTCAAGGCACTGAGACTTTGGGTTGTATGTTATTTCAACCTAATCTAGATTTATTTTGACAAATAGAGTTAACAAAAGTTTTAAATGGATCATTTTGAGTTAAAATACAACTCAATCAAGTGTAAAGTTGGAAAGTTAATTTAAATTAAAACCTTAAAAATGCCATCAACAGAAATAGGGAAAATATAACTATTTAACCTTCACTGCACATCATGTAATTTGCTCATTTTCATTTCATGGATAGTTATTGATCAACTATACCACTGACTGGGAGAAGGCAATGGCACCCCACTCCAATACTCTTGCCTGGAAAATCCCATGGATAGAAGAGCCTGGAGGCTGCCATCCATGGGGTCTCTAAGAGTCAGATATGACTGAGTGACTTCATTTTCATTTTTCACTTTCATGCATTGGAGAAAGAGATGGCAGCCCACTCCAGTGTTCTTGCCTGGAGAATCCCAGGGATGGGGGAGCCTGGTGGGCTGCCATCTTTGGGGTTACACAGAGTCGGACATGACTGAAGTGACTTAGCAGCAGCAGCAAACCACTGACTAAATGTTAGATATTGGCAATTGAAAGATGACACGACAGAATGCTCTTAGGTACCAAAGATTTTCTCAGCTTTGCCTGCTAAGGCTCAAAACTTTAAGTGCCACTAAATGAGAGATGTTATCTGCTGTCTTCACTGTGGTCAGTTTAGCATCAGCTATATTAGCTGTCACAGCTTCCCTGGTGGCTCAGACAATAAAGATTCCCCTGCAATGCTTGAGACCCAGCTTCAGTTCCTGGATTGAGAAGATCCCCTGGAGAAGGGAACAGCACCACACTCCAGCATCTTGCCTGGAAAATTCCTTGGACAAGGGAACCTGGAAGGCTATAGTCCATGGGACTGCAAAGAGTCGGACGTGACTGAGCGACTAACACTTTCACTTTCAGCCAGCATATAGTAGGATGTGATGAATGCATTAATAAAGACTTTTAACAACTTAAGTTCAGGGAATTGTGAGCTGTTGAGGCTGAGAGGACCATTTCAGCCTAATATCTATTGTAACCAGCAGCTGGATAGGAGATGAGAACATATAGTCAAATTTTGGAGCTGAGCACTGTTAACGTGACTCCCATGGTGGCTCAGAGGGTAAAGCATCTGCCTGCAATGTGGGAGACCAGGGGGTTTGATCCCTGGATTGGGAAGATTCCCTGGAGAAGGAAATTGCAACCCACTCCAGTACTCTTGCCTGGAAAATACCATGTATGGAGGAGCCTGGGGGGCTATAGTCCATGGAGTTGCAAAGAGTCAGACATGACTGTGCCACTTCCCTTCCCTTCCCTTCCCTTCCCTTCCTTTCCCTTCACTGTTAATGAAGGCTATTTCTTTAATACATCTCCATTAGAGAGAGTGAGAGAGGCCCTATGAACGTCACTCTGCAAACTGGGAACACTGTTCTATTAAGAATATTAGGCTTCCTAGGTGCTGTTAGTGGTAAAAATTCATCTCCCAATGCAAGAGACATAAGAGATATGGGTTCGATCCCTAGCTCAGGAAGATGCCTTGAAGGAAGAAATGGCAACACACTCCAGTATTCTTGCCTGGAAAATTCCATGGACAAAGGAGCCTGGTAACTTGCAGTACATGGGGTCGCAAAGAGTCGGACATGACTGAAACAACTTAGCATACACGTTTGCAAGAATATTCACCATGTTACCTCCGAAAGTTTCTGAAATGCTGAATAAGTGATTGCTTAATACTTCTAGGGATATAGAAAGACAAAGAGTGAAGGAGTCGATTTTGAGAGTGTTCCAGTGCTGCAGCCCATCTTTGGAGCTACTGTGGCAAGAAAATACCTCAAAATGTGGTTGTCCTCTGCATGCTAACCATCCCCAAAACATAATTTGCTAAATTTGGAAAGGCTAATATCAATAGAAGTGCATGCTTGTATTTGTGTGTAAGTGTATATATCTGTATGTATGTGCATGCAACTAGGGGTGGAGGTTAAAACCCATATGATGTCTCTGGACAAGGAATGAGGTAGAGGCATCTCATCTCACTTAAGATCTCTTAAGTACCATCAAATGTGCCCATGTGGTACTCCCCCACAGAGGGCAGCTATAATCAGTCAATATCACAAAGAGGAGAAATAACTGGTTCAGGAGAGAAAGGAGGCTTTATTTTAAAAGACCATAAATTAACTATCTTAAAACAGATATATCTCGGTCTTAGGAACTAGAAGTTGGCTATTCTCACAGCTAAAATTACTGACCACATGCAGAAGTGAACAGAGATATCATTAGAGGAGGCAAGTGAGAAGGTAGGAGGTATCAGCTTAGTAGGTGTCTGTTATTAGAAAAAATAAACTAGTTTTATGTCTCACTCCAGTAAGCTGAGAATCCTAAATGAATCCATTTTGAAGAAAAAGATAGTCCTTGCAGATGAGATGCTTACAACAAGTAGGGTGAAAAAGACAAAAAATTCAACAGGATATGAAAGTAAGGCTGTGGGGATACACTTACTACAGGGATGCTCAGGGAGATACAGGAAGATTTCCTGAGAATACAGCATGGTGAGAACTTAAGTTTTAAGGATGAGTAAGAGTTATCGAGGCAGAGAATATGGGGAAGTACATTCAGGGCAGTTAAGCAGCATGAGTTAAAGCACAGAGCTGTGAAACAGCATGGTGTGTGAGAAACACAGCAAGTCATTTGATTCCAAGTGCATAAAATAAGAGGTGGGACAAGGCAGGAGAGAAGGTAAGAGTTAGGTCATAAAGGACTATACAGTATATAATAGTAAAGAGTGTTTTATACTATTTTATGCAGTATAAAATAGTAAATTTTCTAGTGTGAAGATTTTATGGGAACAGAGTTCCAGCGAAGGGTTCTAAAGCAGCCAGGTGGCAAGATCAGATCTCATTTCAGGTGGAATATTAATGGTTATGCTAATTCCATGGAGGATGGATTGGAAGGAAGAAGTGCTACCTGCAGACAGCAGTTAGGCACTCATTGCACGCGTGCTAAGTTGCTTCAGTCATGTCTGACTCTTTGCAACCCTTTGGACTGTAGCCTGCCAGGCTCCTCTATCCAAGGGATTCACCAGGGAGAGTACTGGGATGAGCTGCCATGCCCTCCTCCAGGGAGTCTTCCCAATCCAGGCATCAAACCTGTGTCCTTTATATCTTCTGCATTGGCAGGCGAGTTCTTTATCCCAAAGGCCACCTGGGAAGCCCTGCTGCTGCTGCTGCTGCTGCTAAGTCGCTTCAGTCGTTTCCAACTCTGTGAGACCCCATAGACAGCAGCCCATCAGGCTCCTCCATCCCTGGGATTCTCCAGGCAAGAACACTGGAGTGGGTTGCCATGTCCTTCTCCAATGCATGAAAGTGAAAAGTGAAAGTGAAGTCACTCAATCGCGTCCGACACTTAGTGACTCCATGAACTGCAGCCCACCAGGCTCCTCCGTCCATGGGATTTTTCAGGCAAGAGTGCTGGAGTGGGGTGCCATTGTTAGGCACTCATTATAAGGGCTACACCCAAGGAAGGCCTAAAAGAAAGGAACAATGAGCTGGTTAGAGGAAAGATTATAGATATATAAACAACTTCGTAGATATATTTAGTAGGCGACTTCCTGGAAGTTGGAGTAAGGAAAATAAAGAATTTGACATTATATCTCAAGTATTGTATTTAAAAAATTGCATTTGGACAATGGTTTTATCAGAAATAGGTTATACAAAACCAGGACCAATGTAACAGAAAAAGACTAGTTGATGCCAAGTTTGAGACAGTTTTGAAAACATCTTCAGAAAGAAGTTGGATATATAAATTGGAATTTCAGTGTAGACATTAGCATTAGAAATATACAAGTGGGACTCATGAACATTGGCTGGTAATTAAAACTAAGAGTGGAAAAAAGTCTTCAGGGAGTGTATGCAGAGTGAGAACGACCACAGGTCAATGTTGAGAGACATCTAAGTAGTCAGCAGGAAAAGAGGAAAACCATAGTGGATGAGAGAGAAAGACAAGTCAAAGAGAGAAGACAGATCCCTAATAACAAATAAAAGAATGTTCCTACTCTTCAAGTAAGTTAAGAAAGATGAAAAACTCACTGGATTTGTAATTATAGGAGACCCTTGGTTACTCTGACAAAACAGTTTCAGTGAAATGATAGAGACAGTGTGTGATTATATGATATCAAAAAGTAGATGGGAAATGAGGAAAATAAGATATTATTTCAAGAAACACGCTGATAAAAGAGGAATCATATGACAACAAGGGACTTAAGTTTCAAATAAACGTCTTTCTAGTTTTTTTTCCCTGGTTGCAAGGGTTGGTACTTAGACACATTATACATGTTTGAAAACTAAGGCTAAAACCAAGAAAAAAGGAGAAGGAAAGGATGAAACTGATGCACCAAAATCTTGGAAGACGTTCAGAAAATAAAGGACAGAGGTCTGGGTCATGATTGGCCACAAGAGGAGACTCATGCAATCCTCTGGCTAAAACCAAGAAAAAAGGAGAAGGAAAGGATGAAACTGATGCACCAAAATCTTGGAAGACGTTCAGAAAATAAAGGACAGAGGTCTGGGTCATGATTGGCCACAAAGAGGAGACTCATGCAATCCTCTAGCTAGGGTGCCTCTTAAAGTTCTGAGGGTGAGGGGGACAGAAGAGCATATAACACATGTTTTATGGATTAAAATCCCTTATAATATAGGTATTTACTTGTAAAGAATAAGAGTAGGGGTTAGGGAAGGCTTGAAGATAAATATGGAATATTTGTTGAAAGAAGTGGGAAAGGGAATTGATGAAGCAGGTTGAAGAAGAGGTCAAAAGATTAGGAATATAAATTTGTGGCTACTGGAGTGTTTCTTTTTGCTTGTTTTCTTAATTTTTATTTTACGTTGGAGTATACCCAATTAATGATATTGTGATAGTTTCAGGTGAACAGCAAAGGGACTCAGTCATACATGTATTCATTCTCCTGCAAACTGTCCTCCCACCCAAGCTGCCATGTAACACTGAGCAGAGTTCCCTGTGCTATGCAGTATGGTTCTTGTTGGTTATCCATTTAAAATATAGCCGTGTTTTGTGGCTACAGGAATGTTTAATACTTCTCTAGCAGTTTTGAACACTAACACAGTAAAGAAGGTAGACAGCAAAATTAATTCAGAATTGAAATTTTATCAGATAGATGTCTGTAAAGATAAGAGAACAAGACGTAGAGGATATTGATAAAATAGCAGCTGAAATGATCAATAACAGGGTTCGAGCTAAAGACAGAAGATGGCAAACCTTGGGAAATCTAGCTCAGTTGAAACAGGTGAAGTAAGATCAGCAAACTAATTTTTTTCCATAGAGTCATTTAGCAGAAGTAGTGGGAATGAAACTGAGAGCTAGAAGGATAGTTGAGTTAAAGTATGAGATACCAATGCCTAAGGTTCTTGTAGTTGCTGTTGTTTAGTCTCTTAAGTCATGTCCAACTCTTGCTCCCTTAAGAGCTATACTCTGCCAGGCTCCTCTGTTCACAGAATTTTCCAGGCAAAGATACCCAAAGTAGGTTGCCATGCCCTCCTCCAGGCGATCTTCTGAACCCAGGAGTTGAACCTGGATCTCCTGCATCTCCTGTGTTGGAATGTAGGTTCTTATCCCTAGGCCACCAGGAAGGCTTAAGGTTCAGATGTGGGAAATTTTGAATTTAACTTTAATGTACATTATTGACTGTGATGAGTCAGAAATTTTGTGCCCAATTTATGACAAAGAAACTGATTTGAAGAGGCTGGATGATTTGTCTAAGGTATAACAACTAGTAGGCATTAGAATTATAATTTGATCCCTAGCTATTTATTCTTTTCTCCAAATTTTCTGTACTTTTACCACATTGTTCTCCACAATTTGACTGTTCAAATACTGAAATAAAGGTATAGACCTTTACTTGCATGTTTGTACCGTTTTAATCTGAAAAGGGATCGGTGTAATTGTGATAATACACCGTCTTAATAGCTTTGTTTTATTTTGTTTATAAATGTTGATGTTCACACTTGGTTCCATTTTGTCTGAGTCTGTGCTTTGGTAACATCTTCGGAGATCTTAGAGTCATTTAAATTCTGGAGATACTAAGTTCAAAAACATTTTGTTCTTGACACTGTGCTAAACATATCAAGGGAGTTCCTATTAGCTTCAGAATTACATATGATTAGATAAGAGAGTAAGATGTTAAAAGTAACTCATTTTAATTCAAATTATATGATAGCATAGATATATTGCTTATATTTTGCCAAAAATATTGTTTAATTGAGCCTCCCAAATACCTTTCTTATAGAATACATACATACTCTGTAAAATCACAGACATCTTCTAATGAGTCCATCCAAATTTCTAGATAATTAGAATGCCCTTCTGCTTAATAATGCAAGGCTGGATCAAAATATTTTATCCATGAAGTTGTGGAAACTAGTTTTCCTTAATATCACCATAGAAAGTTCTTAAGATCAATGTTAAACTTATTCTGTTTAACTGAATTTTTCTGAAGTTCACTTATTTCTCCTGATCTTCAATTAGTTGGAACACAGCCTTCCAAATATGTGTTTTTGTATTTACATAATTGAGTTAATTTCAGAGTTAGCATCTATACCAGCATACTTTAAAAATAAGAGTAGTAAATACAATTCCTTTTCTTTACAAGGTTAAGTTTGGTCTTATTTGTGGCATTTTATTATGTCCTGGTTATTCTTATAGCATTTATTTCACACTGAAATGTCTGCTTTAAGTTGAATTTGGTACTGTGATTCCAGTAAAAGTAACTCATTAGAAAAATGTTCTGAAATTGAATTGCTATTCCTTCTGTTTTGCAGAGAATTTTCAGCCAAAATACATCCTCCAATTTAAATAAACTCCTTTATTTTATAAATTAAATTGTTTATAAAAAGAAAATGCAGAAACATGGTTAAACCCTTAAGTATTAGGTCATTAAGAATCCATTCCTGCCTTCCTGCCCATAAATACATCTTTTTTCAGACCTGTCACCCATTTCATTTAAGCACTTAGCTCTCTTCTAATGAATGAATTGGCATTTCATATTACCTTATTATCCTATAAAGCAAAATGCATACTCAATAACATTAACGGTAATTTCTCATAAAGACACATTATCGATCCGGGTGCTACCTGTAAGCATTGAAAATTGCAGCCGCACACAGAGCCTTTCACATCTGGGCCTGAAGAATTAAAGAAAAATTAAATTTGACAGCAGTAAATTCACAGGCACAATCTAGGCCCCAATTTATATGCAAAATGAAATGCTTTATGAAAATTTCTTCTATTTTCTCACGGAGATTTGGGGAAAAGATTTCACTATATGCTTCTTTCTTTAATATCCCTCTACTTAAATATTATACTGCAGTCACTGCAGACTCTCTTTGATGTATAAATAATCAAGTTAAATTATGTGCAGCAAGGAGACTAGTGCTCTGCCATTCTTATTTTACAAAGTAATTTCTACCCTAGAGGGTCAAATTTCCCTGACAAATTCTTAATTACTATGTTGCAACAGAAGCAGAATCTATTTGTGCATAAATCCTGGGCATTCCCATGTGGCAAGTAACTAATATTACCAACCATTTCACTTGGCCTGCTCACTGAACTCCATAATTAGATAATACTTTTGATGATGGTACATTTGAAGTCTTAATCCATTTAATTTTTCATGAGATTTTTTTATTTTAATAGGGATATGTTAGTGACCACTGCCTATTTAAAAATCATTAAAATTCTGTCCACAGCAGTAATAAAGATTAAAGATTACTAATATGGCATTCATAACCTTGCTGGTTTTCCAGAAATCTAGGGCTTAAGGTAAATGTTAAAGGTCATTTAATATGTTAGTCACTAATTATAATCCTGGGTAATAGGTTCCTTTTCTAATTATCACGGTATAAGAGTTCTATTGTTTGGGTCTATTCTGCTGATTTCATATTTAGCTTTTTGGAGGATGAGTAATCCTGGAATTAAGCTCCTGAACATTGATGAAAGTAGGTAATGCTTGATGATTAACTGGATAAAAGCTTATATTTGAATGCTGTATGATAGCTTGCCTTGAAGTTACCTACAAAAGATGCAGCATCCCTTTTCTAGCACTGGGTTCAGGGAAAAGGTCACTGTAAGATTAATGCACCCATATTTTAATATCAAACTATGACAAATTTGATAACAGCATATTGGTGCACCTGCCAAAACATTAAGAAAAGAGCTTGAACAACCTAAAACATGAGGATGTTTTTAAAAAGTGAACTAGACTTTGTCTAGCCTTTAAGTGAATAATAAAAGCACTGCTGCTGCTGCTAAATCACTTCAGTCGGTTCAGACTCCGTGCGACCCCACAGACGGCAGCCCACCAGGCTCCCCCATCCCTGGGATTCTCCAGGCAAGAACACTGGAGTGGGTTGCCATTTCTTTCTCCAATGCATGAAAGTGAAAAGTGAAAGTGATGTCACTCAGTCATGTCTGACTCTTCGCAACCCCATGGACTGCAGTCCACCAGGCTCCTCTGTCCATGGGATTTTCCAGGCAAGAGTACTGGAGTGGGGTGCCATTGCCTTCTCTGAATAAAAGCACAGAGTTATCTAATTCATGGGACAGTAAATCGTCCACCCCTTGTTTAAACACACACACACATACATACGCACACACATGTACCCTACAAGTTAGAGTAAAGTGAAAGTGAAGTTGCTCAGTCATGTCCAACTCTCTGTGACCCGTGGACTGTAGCCCACCAGGCTCCTCTGTCCATGGGATTCTCCAGGCAAGAGTACTGGAGTGGGTTGCCATTTCCTTCTCCAGGCGATCTTCCCGGCTCAGGGATAGAACCTGGGTCTCCCGCATTGCAGGCAGATGCTTTAACCTCTGAGCCACCAGAGAAGCCCCCAAAAAATCACTAGCTGCCTTTTTGATGAATATTCTGAATCATGATAAGCTCTAACTATGATGAACTGGTTAAAGTCTCTCAAACTTTTGGTCATTGAATTTTACAAACAACTGAAATTGTCTTGATATTTTCCATTTATATGTACCTTTGCTTTGGAATTTCACATATTCTACTTATATGATGTCCACACTTCAAGTTATTTGGTTAACATGTATTTTCCCTCATTTTGAAAATAATTTACATATTGTCCCATTCAGTGTTATTCAGGAGGCACTAGTAGTAAAGAACCCATCTGCCAGTGTAGGAGGCATAAGAGATCTGGTTCAATCCCTGGTCAGGAAGATCCTCTGGAGAAGGCACTGGCTACCCCCTCCAGTATTCTTGCCTGGAGAATCTCATGGACAGAGGACCCTGGCAGGCTGCAGTCCATAGTGTCCCAAAGAGTTGGACACAACTGAACAGACTTAGCATGCATGTACTTTTGTCCCGCAAGAAATATTTAGACAAACTTCTAAAAGAATATTGAACATATCTTAGGTTGTTAGAACCATAAGACTATTTCATTAGAACTTTTCCGGTAGATATAGTTCAATTAATTCATACTTGTTTATTGGCATTTGCTTTGTTCCTGACACATAAAGATGCTTGTTATCACGAAATTTTATTCTACTGACATGAGATGTACAATAAAGAAAATGAATATATATACTGTTCAATAATACGTCAACAGGTTCAAAGTACTAAGCCGAAGATAAGGATTGATCATTAGGAAGAAGGTGGCTATTTTAATTTCAAATAATTTTAGAAGGATTTATTGAGAAAATGAGATTTGACCGAAGCCTGGGACAGGGGACTCAGGGGACACTCCTTAATGTGTTAATACCTTAATAGTAGGTATTAAGGAAGAACAAACAGCAGGTATAACATTGTTTGCTCTGAGGCAGGAGCATATCTGGATTATTTGAGAACAACATGGAAATGAGTTTAATTGGCAAGAAGCGAGTAACAGTAAGAGTAACAGGAGATTTCCTTTTCAAAGGTATTAGAGTTCAGGTCATGAAAGGTCTTTAGACTCTTGTAGAGACTTTGACTCTTTTCTTCATGAGATGGAGGCCATCTGAGTATTTAAATAAGAAATGTTATAAGTCAGTTTGGATTTAAAAGTGATAAATCTGCCTTCTAGTGCTCATAAAAATATAGAGGTAAAGAAGCTTTAGAAATCATTCATTCAAAAGATGATAGTTGTTTGGGTCAGAGGATCATTCTGCATGTGTGCATGCTAAGGGGTTTCGTCGTGTCCTACTCTTTATGACCCTATGGTCTGTAGCCCACCAGGCTCCTCTGTCCATGGGATTCTCCAGGCAAGAATACTAGTGTTAGTTGTCATGCCCTGCTCCAGGGGATCTTACTGACCTAGAACTCAAATCTGGATAATTTACATCTCTCCAGTATTGGTAGACTGGTTCTTTACCACTAGCACCATCTGGGAAGCACACCATTCTGAATACTGGAACTCAAATTCTATATACTTTGAAATTAAAGTGAAACAACTTGGTACCAAATGAGATATAGGCTGTGAAAGAAAGAGAACAGCCAGTAATGACACTAGAATTTTGGCTGTTAGTGACACAGCTTTCATTTGTAACCTCAATAAAAGCATTTTCAGAATAATGTGCAGTCAATGCCTAAATGAAATGAATTAAAGCGGCAGTAGGAAAATGGGAATTGAAGATAGAAGGTATAAACAACTCATTCTAAGAGTTTTGCTGTCCAAGGTGAGAAGGAAAGGGAGGCAGTTAGAGGGAAGTAGAGGTTTAAGAGGTTTTCTTTTGAAGAGGAAAGGAAAAAAAAAGTGCTCATCAGAATGATCAAGTAGAGAGGGAAAAATAATAGTTACTTGAAATAATTATGAATTTAAACTGAGACAGTGAACTATGTCCAGGTTCAAAGGACTGATGTAGTTTCAGTAAGAGTTTGTATTGTTGTTGTTCATTCATGTCCAGCTCTTTGTGACTCCATGGACTGTAGCACCCCAGGCTCTTCTGTCCTCCACTATCTCCTGAGGCTTGCTCAGATTCATGTGCATTGAGTCAGTGATGCTATCTAACCATCTCATCCTCTTCTGCTTCCTTCTGCTTTTGCCCTCAGGAGAAGTATTTTCACAGGATAGTTTCCCAAACAGATCCCAAGTGACTTGAATGAATGAATTGGGTTGAGGAGTAGCAGTGGCAAATAAATGGTCTTAGTTTTGAACATAGTTAAGAGACAGGCTGAGAGAAGAGCCTCTTACAGGGGAGATGGGTTTGCCTGGCTTGAACTTCCCCATCTGGTACCCAGCGAGAGCATGAGAGCTTTTTCAGATTCTTTATTAAGAGATCCCAAGATTCCATCTGGCAGTGGCTTCACAAATTATGTAGCCAGTCTTTGTTTTGCAGAAGCAAATACAAAGATGTCTATCAAGGATTAACAGCTATAAAGGAAAGAAGGGAAGCAAGATGGGGCAGAAGGAGAGACTGGACTGTCACTGAAGCCCAACAAAATTTAAGGTCCCCTGAGTGGAGTCAAATGGCCATGATTTTATTTCCTCTTGTGTTTTGCAAAGAAAGGATGCTGTACACTCCTCAGTTGTTGTTTAGTCACTAAGTCGAGCCTGATCTTTTGTGACTCTATGAACTGTAGCCCACCTGGTTTCTCAGTCCATGGAATTCTCCAGCAAGAATACAGAATTGAGCTCTCATTTTCTTCTCCAGGGATCTCCTGACCCATGGATCGAACCTGCTTTTTCTGCATTGGCAGGTGAATTCTTTCCCCCTGAGCCACAGGGGTAGCCCTCAGAGGTAGGGGCAAAGCCTTCTCTGAAGAGTAACCTGGGCAGGTTCATATCTCCATTTACCAAACTGAAGCAACTACTCAGAATCTTGATATCTGTTATAGACCTTTGAATACAAATTAGAATATTTGATATTTTTCAGTAAATTAAATAAGTCTGAAATAAAGGATTTAGAGGCACTCATATTAATAGATAAGCAGAAAAAGCATAAAATTTATTGTTAAAGAAGTGGCATTCAGACTTCAACTTCATCATTTATTACATCCATGACTTAGTATTAATAGCTATGGAAAGCTCAGCCTCTTTGAGGGCTAGTGTTGTTTTTTTTTTTCCCCGTTCAGATGGTAACAGTACAAACAAATATTTATTGTGATGAATAAAAGTATGAAATACCTGTTGAAGAACAAAGGCTTTATATAAATGTTATTTATCTTCTAGAGCTTCAAAGTAGAAACCTACTGACCTGTGCTTAGATCACTCAAAACTCTGTTCTTTTGCAGTGGAAGAAAGCTTTAAAATTAGAGTTAATTCAGTATGTTATATTATATTTTCACCCTTCTGTTAAGAACTTCTTTTCAAGAGCAAACTTTTAAACATACTAAAACTTTCATGCCCATCAATCTAGGCATTCTCCATGGCTTCAAATTTCTTATACTCAAATTACAAATAAAAATGTAAACATAATGTGAATCCTCACCCAGGCCACCAAAGATAAAATAGAGTCCAAACATATTTAGGGCTCTGTCTCAATTACATAAAGGTAAGTCTTCAGTTCATTTGGAGATAGTGGTAAAAATCTACCTGCCAATGCAAGAGATGTGAGAGATGTAGGTTCAATCCCATGGTTGGGAAGAACCCCTGGAGTAGAATATGTAAACCCACTACAGTATTTTTTCCTGAAAAATTTCATGGGCAGAGGAGCCTGGTGGACTATAATCCATGGGGTTGCAAAGCATGGGACATGACTGGAGCAACTGACCACACACACACACAAATGAAATAAATAGGTCCCAAGTTTGAACAAAAAATGTATGAAACTTGCTCCAAATCCCTTGTAAAGAAGGTTGTGTAATCTCATGATGTCCCTGGAGGTTTAAAAAGAAAGAGCCATTGCATTATAATACTGCCTATGTTTCTTTTGGATTCTAATTTTTTAAAACTGAAATCTTAAGATAGGGTTGGATGTTTAAAATTAAAGTGTTTTCATCACTTAAAATTCTACAGCTGTTTCTTTTCTTACAATGTTTAGTGTCATGCAGGCAAGCCCTGTCTCTATTACATAAGACGGATTTATCATTCCTGCTCTCTGAAAGAGCTCAGAATATAATTGGAGACAGAAATTGTATATACTTGTGTTTATATGGGATTGGTAATGTCAAATAGAACTGTACACACACCCTTCATAGGAATCTTTAATAGGAAAATGGTCATTTTACAGCCTATTTCTCCATTTACATATTTATCTTAAAGCTAAATTAAGGAAACACTTAGCTCACTGATGTTTTGAAGTTAGCTAACATTTGGGCATCCAACACCAGAGTACAGAGATATTTGAAAATGTCAAGAAAAAGAAACCAAAAAATTACTGTTTTCTCATTCCTTCTTTTCTTTCTTCTTTAATTCTTTACTGAGAAATGTAAAATGTCATCATATTAAATTGTGTGCTACATGGTTAGTTGTGTGTGACTTTTTGAGACCCATTGGACTGTAGCCCTCCAGGTTCCTCTGTCAATGGAATTCTCCATGCAAGAGTACTGGAGTGGGTTGCCATTTCCTTCTGCAGGGATCTTCCCAGCCCAGGGACTGAACCTGAGGCTCCTGGATCTCCTGCATTACATGCAGATTCTTTACCGACTGAGCAATTGGGGAAGCCCACTATTAAATTAAAATGCAAATACTCTCCTCTTCCGGAATGCCATTCTGTTGTCCAAACACGAAAGTGAAAATAAGAGTGGAAAAATGCTAACGCCTATGTCTAAATTATATTTGTTAGGCCTAGAGATCTATACCTTAATACTAAATAATGAGAGAAAGAAAGAAACAGAATGAGAATTAGAATCATTAAGAATGTAGCCAGAAAGGTAACTTGAAGGTACAGTTGTATTTGATTCCCTTGATACTCATAGAAAAGTTGACCCAATTATCAATGATTTCAACTTGCTACTTTCTTCAGAATATATACTCCCTTCCTTCATAGCTATTAAAAAGATTAAAAGTCATGATCACAGCACTTGAAAAGAACAAAGCAAGCTCATTTTTGGCTAATCTGATATCTTAAAATAGACCATCATAAAAATCACCCCAGAAAGATGAGAATCTATTTTTAAATGCTTCCAGAAAAAAAAAAGTAGTTTATCTTCCTCAGTTTATCAGTCTTGACCATGAAGAAAAAGACTGCCTAGTTCTAAATCTAATTTTTAATTTAGTTATTTAATCATATACTTTTATGCTGAATATTAGTGAAAATGTGAGCTTCCTCTTCTCAAACTCTAGAAGTTTTCTTTCTGATTCTCTTCTTCTAGTGAACTACTCAAGACATGGTTTTTGGACAGTTTATATTAGAACCATCTCATATACTGAACATGATGCCAGAAAATCTACCTTTGTAATTTAATTTCATTTTTTAATGAATAGTTGATGATCTAATAATTACTAATGTCAAGAACCCTTTTGACCTAACATTTTTATTGTCATAATCAAATTATACTTTAAATTCTTTTCAGATTACTTACTTTCATAAACAACTTATCATTTTACTATGATATCAGCATAGACTTCAGTTTTTGTCACAATTCAGAATAGTCATTCATCCTAATGATTTATGTTTTTCAACAAATTCAGCTCATATCTACTGAGCACTTTTTCTACTGCTCTATATTTAGGGTAACAGCAATAAAACTCAGAGAAGGCAATGGCACCCCACTCCAGTACTCTTGCCTGGGAAATCTCGCTAAGGGTCGGACACGACTGAGCAACTTTACTTTCACTTTTCACTTTCATGCATTGGAGAAAGAAATGGCAACCCACTCCAGTATTCTTCCTTGGAGAATCCCAGGGACAGGGGAGCCTGGTGGGCTGCCGTCTATGGGGTCACACAGAGTTAGACATGACTAAAGCAACTTAGCAGCAGCAGCAGCAGCAGCAATAACACTAATAGAGAAACAACAATAATAAATTTCATGGAATTGGAACTTACTTTCTATTATCTACAAGGAAAGGGTACAGACAATAAACAAAGCAATTAACCCAAATATATTATGAAGGTAATAATGTGTTAAAGAGAGCAGGAATGCCAGAAGGGGTCTGTGGTTTTAAATAGGACAGTCAGATTTACTAGTAAAAATTTAAACAAGATGAATTTGGGCATGCTAAGTCAGGTCCAACTCTTTGCAACGCTATGGACTGTAGGCTGCCTAGCTTCTCTGTCCATGGGATTTCCCAGGCAAGAAAACTTAAGTGGGTTTCCATTTCCTCCTCCAGGAGATCTTCCCAACTCAAGGATCAAACTCGTGTCTCCAGCATTGCAGGCAGATTCTTCACCACTGAGCCATCAGGAAAACCCCCAACAAGATGAGGTAAAGGGGTAAATCAAGCAGGTGTCTGGAAAAGTGCACCCACAAGACAGAAGGAAGCAATTACAATGGCTTTGGGTCTGAAGTACAACTAATAATGCTCAAAAAATAACAAAAAAGGAACTGAGACTTAATAGAAGTGGAAAGGGGAGAAATAAGAGATGCCATTATAAATGTAGAGAGAGTCCAGAATGGGCAGGCCTGGGTGAGATGAGAATCCCTAGAGAAATTTTAGCAAACTAATGACCTGGTCTGGGCAAGTTTGAAAGAGCTCCTCTCTCTGCTCTATGGAGAACAGATTGTAGAAGGAGCAAGGATGAAAACAGGGAAACCAAATAGAAGCTATTAGAGTAATATTGGGGAGGATCTTCCCTGGTGGCCCAGTGAGTACGACTCCATGCTTCCAGTTTAGGGGACTTGGATTTGTTCCCTGATGGAGAAACTAAGAGCTACATGCTACTCAGCATGGCCAAATAAATACATAAATGCATATCATAATAAATACAATTCATCCATCAAAAAATAATATTGGGTAGAAATGATAATGGCTTGGACCATGGAGAAAGCTATGATTGGGAGTCAGGTTCTGTATATAGTCTAAAAATAGATTCAGTAGTATTCTTATACTATGAGTGTAGAGAATAAGAATGAAGGATCACGATTCCTCTGAGGTGTCCTTGACTTCAAAAACTGGAAGTGAACAGAATGCATTGAGTCAAGGAATACTACAGGCAGACAACATTTGAAGAGATCAAAAGAATGATTTTCAACATTGTATGACTGAGAACTATATGAGATATTCTAGTGGAAATAAGTGCCCAAGTAGATATAGGGGTCTTTGGTTAAAGAGAGAAAGCCAGGCTGGATCATATTGCTGTTATTGCTGTTCAGCTGCTCAGTTTGACTCTTTGTGATCCTATGGACTGCAGCACTCCAGGTTTCCCTGTTGTTCACTATCTCCTGGAATTTGCTCAAATTCATGTCCATTGAATCGATAATTCCATCCAACCATCTCATCCTCTGTGACACCCCCCTTCCTTCTCCTCCTGCCCTCAATTTTTCCCAGCATCAGGGGTTTTCTTCCAATGAGTTGACTCTTTGTATCAGGTGGCCAAAGTATTGGAGCTTCAGCTTCAGCATGTCCTTCGAATGAATATTCAGGATTGATTTCCTTTAGGATTGACTGGTTTGATCTGCTTGCAGGCCAAAGGAATCTCAAGAGTTTTCTCCAACACAGCAGTTTCAAAGCGTCAGTTCTTTGGCTCTCAGCCCTCTTTATGGTCCAACTCACATCTGTGTATGACTACTGGAAAAACCATAGCTTGATATGATTGCATTCAAAAGTATCAAACTGAACAAAGCAATTTGGAATAGAAGTAACTAAGGAAAGTCTCTGCGGAACTCCATTTAAGAGATCCAGTGCCAGTGCAGGGAATGGAGATCTCATCCATGATTTCAAATGTAATTTTCAGGTCAAATTAAAAAATGAAGTGAGAATATACCTTTAGATTTGTCAGCATAGAACTGTTGACTTTGATGCAAGCGGTTTTAATCAAGTGGAGAATGAGAAGCAATAACCAGATTAGAGTAGATTTAGGGGACAATGGAAAAAGAAATTTACATCTTTCAGATATATATTGTTGCCATGGTCAGTTTTGCCTTTTCTGTATCATTTAATGAAGTTTTCTATTTTTTCTCCAATCAATTAGGTCGCTTTTGATTAATAGGCTTAATATGAAAGGTGAAATGTCAGTCACTCAGTTCAGTTCAGTTCAGTCACTCAGTCGTGTCCGACCCTTTGTGACCCCATGAATTGCAGCACTCCAGGCCTCCCTGTTTGTCACCATCTCTCAAAGTTCACTCAGACTCACGTCCATCGAGTCCGTGATGCCATCCAGCCATCTCATCCTCGGTCATCCCCTTCTCCTCCTGCCCCCAATCCCTCCCAGCATCAGAGTCTTCTCCAATGAGTCAACTCTTCGCATGAGGTGGCCAAAGTACTGAAATTTCAGCTTTAGCATCATTCCTTCCAAAGAAATCCCAGGGTTGATCTCCTTCAGAATGGATTGGTTAGATCTCCTTTCAGTCCAAGGGACTCTCAAGAGTCTTCTCCAACACCACAATTCAAAAGCATCAATTCTTTGGCGCTCAGCCTTCTTCACAGTCCAACTCTCACATCCATACATGACCACAGGAAAAACCATAACCTTGACTAGACGGACCTTAGTCAGCAAAATAATGTCTCTGCTTTTGAATATGCTATCTAGGTTGGTCATAACTTTTCTTCCAAGGAGTGAGCATCTTTTAATTTCATGGCTGTAGCAGTCACCATCTGCAGTGATTTTGGAGCCCAAAAAAATAAAGTCTGACACTGTTTCCACTGTTTCCCCATCTATTTCCCATGAAGTGATGGAATTGGATGCCATTATCTTCGTTTTCTGAATGTTGAGCTTTAAGTCAACTTTTTCACTCTCCTCCTTCACCTTCATCAAGAGGCCCTTTATTTCCTCTTCACTTCGTGCCATAAGGGTGGTGTCATTTGCATATCTGAGATTATTGATGTTTCTCCCAGCAATCTTGATTCCAGCTTATGTTTCTTAATGTCCAGCTCTTTGCAACCCCATAAATTATATCCCATGAGGCTTCTCTGTCCATGGAATTTTCCAGGCAAGAATACTGGAGAAGGTCCCCACCTCGTCCAGGGGATCTCCCCTTCTCCAGGGGATTTTCCTAACCCAGGGATTGAACTCATGTCTCCTGCAATGTACGTGATTCTTTACTCTCTGAGCTTTCTGGGAAGCACCCCTAGATTTAACATAAGTACACACGTTTTTTGGCTCTTCCTCTCATTTTTTTTTTTAATGTTGGAGTCTAGAGGAGCCTAGTGGGTTACCGTCTGTGGGGTGGCAAAAGAATCTGACATTATTGAGCACCTAAATAGCAAGAAAACAGTAGTTGCTTTACAATATTTTGTTAGTTTCTGAAGTACAATGACATGTATCACTATATATATACATAAAATATGCCCTCCCTTTGGATCTCCCTCTCAACCCCCCAATTCCATTCATCTATGTCATCTCAGAACACCAAGCTGATATTTCTTTTTTATTGATGATTCACAGTCTACATTATTAGGGGCATTGTTGTATTGGGAACTGTGATAAAATCTATCCTATATCTTGTAACGACAGGATTTTTCTGAACTCTATTCAGGTATTAGATGAATTTCTACTTGCAAACAAAATATATTTTTTAACTAGGATGGTGTGTCAACAGATTTGTAGCAACATATCTTACTTATTTCCCTTTAACTTAGTTGTATTTTCAATTTTTTAACAACCAAATGCAAAATGTACACATAGCTAAATGCAACATTTTCTACCACAAAGTATCCGTCTCAACTTGTCTTATGCTATTAACAGCAATATTGCAATACTTCAAAAATTTTAAGTGTCTGAGAACTGATACTTTAAGTTGTATAAAACAAAACAAAATGCTTGAGTAGATCTTCAAAATATTTATGAGTAACAACATAAAACAATAACATGTTATTCTATGTATGTGTGTGCATGCTAAGTCACTTCAGTCATGTCTGACTCTTTGAGACTCTATGGAGCATAGCCCACCAGGCTCCTCTGTTCTTGGGTTTCTCTAGGCAAGAATACTGGAGTCAGTTTCCATGCCCTCCTCCAGGGGATCTTCTCAACACAGGGACTGAACCCCAGTCTCATGTCTTCTGCACTGGCAGGCGGGTTCTTTACCTTTAGTGCCACCTGGGAAGCCCATATTGTATCAATACCACATATTAATTCCACTTTTTAAAATGTAGCAACTAAGCATTGAATTATTCACACCCTAAAAGGTTAAAATATATTTAAAAGAGGAAAGATACAAACTTTTAGCCAGCCAGAGTTCTCTGCTTTACTGAATAAAATACTAAGTAATATCTTGCCTCAAACTACAGATTATTAAAATTTTCTAGTAACTTAAATAATAAAATGCAATTCAAATATTCAAAGACACATCCACATTTATTATTTCAACTGTTTAATTTTCCTCTTGGTGCATGTATTAATTAATTAATGTACTGCCCTTCCTATGTGATGACTTGCTTAGAAAGGCAGAATTATTAATAAAGAATATTTTTCTTGTGTTAGCATATTTAGGGCAAAGACCAAATGCTTGAGATATTTAAACTTATTTTAGCTTATGACAAGCTTAAAAAGAGCAGGAAATGTGTCCCAGATACACTCTATAAGATAAAAATTGAAAAAGCTGTGACATAAAAGCTGGGCAAGAAAAAAAAATGCACACACACAAAAATAATTTTTACAAGTCCAATTCTTTTGAACTCTATGAAAACTAAAGAGAATAATAGCTGTCTCTTATACACATCTCTCAATTTTGTTGCAGGGAAATATTTAGGGCAAAGACCAAATGCTTGAGATATTTAAACTTATTTTAGCTTATGACAAGCTTAAAAAGAGCAGGAAATGTGTCCCAGATACACTCTATAAGATAAAAATTGAAAAAGCTGTGACATAAAAGCTGGGCAAGAAAAAAAAATGCACACACACAAAAATAATTTTTACAAGTCCAATTCTTTTGAACTCTATGAAAACTAAAGAGAATAATAGCATTACAATCATACTAAGTTGAGTAGAATCAAAATATCAGAATGAATATAAAGGACACAAAATCATCTAAAGGAAAAAAAAAATTATTTTAAACTAGACACTATTCCCAGGATCTGAAAGAATTTTTTTAAATCCCTCATTAGAAAATATATTAGCAAAAATTTTGGAGGGGGCAAATGTGCTTAAGTAATCTGTAATTAGCTTCTACTGTTTACATACATCCTTATGAGTTGAAATTAGCCTTATTGTAAAAAGTCTGGAACCAGTGGTTTAATGTAATCTGTTATTTGATATCTCCTCCATAAACAGGATGAGCTTATCCATTAGGCACCTGTAAGCATAGTGGGTCAAAGAAAACTTCATAATGCAATTTAATGTGTTATTATATCAGTCCTGTTGCAAAATATCTTTGAATTTTGTGTTTAGTAGAATAAGGGACCTACAGAGTTAGTGCCTCGAGCCCACAAAAGTCATAATGTTACCCTGGACTGTGAATCAAGTCCTATATTTATTCTGTTACCAGATGGTGAGATATTTCCTCCTCCCTTTTACTGAAAGTAAGGTTAAGACCACTTGCCTTTCAATCCCTAAGGAAAATGAAGGCAAGAACAGATTTTGAAATCATATTAATGTTATATTTATTCTCATCAAAATGCTTTTGTGTCTACTTCTGAAAAGCTCTGTGGTCATTAAACACAGCTACTTTACCTTGAAATTTATGAATAGAAAAATCGATCCCCTCTGTGATAGAGACTATATTCCTCATAAAGAATATGAAATATGCAAAAATCACACGCTTTGACGGAGAAGGCAATGGCAACCCGCTCCAGTACTCTTGCCTGGAAAATTCCCATGGATGGAGGAGCCTGGTAGGCTGCAGTCCGTGGGATCGCTAAGAGTCGAACACAACTGAGCGACTTCACTTTCACTTTTCACTTTCATGCATTGGAGAAGGAAATGGCAACCCACTCCAGTGTTCTTGCCTGGAGAATCCCAGGGATAGGGGAGCCTGGTGGGCTGCTGTCTATGGGATCGCACAGAGTCGACACGACTGGAGTGAATTAGCAGCAGCAGCACATACTTTGAATTTAGATATCTCGGTGTCTCACAGACAGAGAACGGACTTTTGGCCTCTGAGGGAGAGGGAGAGGGAGAGGGTGGGATGATTTGGGACAATGGCACTGAAACATGTATACTATCATATAAGAAACGAAGCGCCAGTCTATGTTCAATACAGGATACAGGATGCTTGGGGCTGGTGTACGGGATGATCCGGGGAGATGGTGTGGGGTGGGAGGTGGGAGCGGGCTTCGGCACTGGGAGATCGTGTACACCTGTGGCTGATTCATGTCAATGTATGGCAAAACCAATACAGTATTGTAAAGTAGAATAAAGTATTTTAAAAATTTTTTAAAAAAGATATCTCAGTGATGTTAGGTTTGTACATTTGGGCAGTTTTCCTTTATTTTTTTAACTGGAATACAGTTGACATACAATAATTTGGCACCTATATATATTATGAAATGATCACCACAAGTCTAGTAATTATCTGTCTCCATACAAAGTCATTATGATATTATTGATCATGGTTCTTATGCTGTATATTACAACCCTGTGACTTATTTAGTGTATATAACTGGAGGTTTGTTCCTCTATACCTATTTTGTCCACCTCCACCACCCTCCCTTTTGGCAACCATCTGTTTGTTCTCTGTATCTGCTTTTCTTTTCTTTCTTTTTTTTTTTTTTTTTTTTAGGTTCCACACATGAGAGATCATATGCTAATTGTCTGGCATTTTTCAGTACCTCCCTCCCAGGTGGCTTAGATGGTAAGGTGTCTGCCCACAGTGCTAGAGACCTGGGTTCAATCCCTGGGGAGAAGGAAATGGCAACCCACTCCAGTACTCTTGCCTAGAAAATTCCATGGATGGAGGAGCCTGGTGGGCTATAGTCCATGGGGTCACAAAGAGTTGACACAACCGGGTGACTTCACTTTCTTTCTTTCTTATACCACCTTGCCTTTGTATGTAAAGAAGAGCATTATGACATGTAACAGGATGGTTATGAAATTTCACTGGAAAACCTGAACTCATACAGTATTTATTCAATGCCCAGATAGCAGAAAATGCCACCACTACTCACCAAGCTGCTCCGAACAGAAACCCTTGGCCTAATCCATGAACCCTATCTTTCACAACCCATGTTTGATTTGCCATCCTCTTCATCAGCTCAAATTGTCTAGATTATCAATATCTCTCTCCTAGACAGTAGCCTTCAAATTGCTAGCGCCTTCTATGACTCTTTATATGATAATCTATGTCACATAGATGTCAGAGTTCTCTTTGTAAATTGGAAATCAAATTGTTACAACACCAGTGCTTCCAACAGAGTATGCGTGCATGTGAGCATAGTTGCTTCAGTTGTACGTGACTCTTTGTGACCCTATGAACTGTAGCCAGGCTCCTCTATGCATGGGATTCTCCAGGTAAGAGTACTGGAATGGGTTGCCATGCCCTCTTCTAGGGGATCTTCCCAACCCAGGGATCAAACCTATGTCTCTTACATATCTTGTATTGGTAGACGGGTTCTTTACCACTAACGCCACCTGGGAAGTCTCCTGCAATAGAGTATACAAAATTTTTATTAAACTACAATCTTCAAGGCATTCTTTGATATGGCCCCTTTCTATCCCTCTGACTTCGCCTCCTAATTTTCTAGTTACAATGGGATTTTCATCTTTTATTTAAAATAAACTCTTAATTTAAAATTCTTTTAAATTTACAGAAAAGCCAAGAAAATATAGTAGACATTTTTGTATATCCCATAACTAGTTTCTCTCTTACTGACACCTTTTTTCACTATTAAACAAAAGGTTTTATTAGCTGATATGTAATGTGATTTAGATGGGGAAACAGTGTCAGACTTTATGTTTTGGCCTCCAAAATCACTGCAGATGAAATTAAAAGACTGACTCCTTGGAAGAAAATGATGACCAACTAGATAGCATATTCAAAAGCAGAAACATTACTTTGCTAACATTGCTAGCAAAGGTCTGTCTAGTCAAGGCTATAGTTTTTCCTGTGGTCATGTATGGATGTGAGAGTTGGACTGTGAAGAAAGCTGAGCACCAAAGAATTGATGCTTTTGAATTGTGGTGTTGGAGAAGACTCTTGAGAGTCCCTTGGACTGCAACGAGATCCAACTAGTCCATTCTGAAGGATATCAGTCCTGGGATTTCTTTGGAAGGAATGATGCTAAAACTGAAACTTCAGTACTTTGGCCACCTCATGTGAAGGGTTGACTCATTGGAAAAGACTGATGCTGGGAGGGATTGGGGGCAGGAGGAGAAGGGGACAACCGAGGATGAGATGGCTGGATGGCATCACTGACTCAATGGACGTGAGTGTGAGTGAGCTCTCGGAGTTGGTGATGGACTGGGAGGCCTGGAGTGCTGCGATTCCTGGGGTCACAAAGAGTCGGACAGGACTGAACGACTAAACTGAACTGAACTGAACTCAGGTGTAACGACTAGTATACCTTCTCAAACCACAGAACAATGCCATCAATATATGTTAGCATGCTAACTTTTGTTTGTACATGTAGCTATATATATATTTCTCTATGTATAAATTTATAAATATTAAAATAAATATAGGTCCATACTGATGTCTGTAATTCTAGTCCACTTAGATCATTCTAGCCTTTCCCTTTGTATGTCTGTAGCTTGCAACTACAGCAGTGAGAAACTGGGCTCCTTGAGCCACCATCATTAATATAATTATTTAATTCCAATGTACATGTACAGTGGTTCCAGGATTGTCAACTCATATCCTCATGGGTAGCAACTTTATCAGCTAAACTATAGTGTCCAGTTGCTTTTGCCTTTGGTCTTACAGACTTGACTCATTTCCAGAGTTACGTAGCTTAGCTCCCTTTGCTCCCAGGTCTTACAGGAAGGTTATTTCACATGTTTGTTAAATATTTTATCACAGCCTGCATTCCACCCTTGCATCCCTGGCCTCCTAAATAATTTTTTTAATTTGCATACATTATGGGTGACTGTGCTATATATTTCCTAGGGTTTCACTGAGTGTTTTATCTATTTCACTATAGTCATGTACGAAGTCGTTTCGCCACCCTAAAAATTTCCCCTGCCTTACCTAAACAATCCTTTCTTCTCCCCCATATTCCTGGCAGCTGCTTACCTGTTTACTGTCTTTATATTTTTGCCTCTGTCAACATTTCATTCTTGCTTTGGCTTACCTTAATAATCCATTTATTTTTATCGCTAAATTGTGTGCTATTGTATGGATGTACCAGAGTTTATCCATTAACCTATTTATCAGCTTACTTATTAAAATTTTTTTGTTTCTTCTAGTTTGGGGCCATTATGAAGAAAGGTGCTGTAAATATTCATGGTCTTATTTTCAATTCAAACGGTTAAATACCAGAGAACACTAGTAATGCATCATAGGAAAAGACTTGATTTTATATTTTAAGAAACTGCCACGTTGTCTTCTAAAATAGATATACAATTTTTCCTTCCCACCAGCAATGAAATTTCCACCAGAAATGAAAGTGCCTATTTCTCTACATCTCATGAGCATTTGGTTTTGTCAGTATTTTGGATATAGCCACTCTGATATGTTGGAATATCTCATTTTGTTTTAATTAACATTGAAGTATGTTGAGTATCTTGTCACATACTTATTTGTTGTCTGTATACCGTGTTTGGTGAGGTGTCTGTTCAGATCTCTTGCTGATATTTAAAATTGAGTTGTTTGTCTTCTTGTTGTTAAAATTTGACCCTCATTTGTGTAATACATTTGTATTCCAGTTTGTTAGCATACAGGTGTTAAAAAAGACTTTCTCCCAATCTGTGACTTGTCTTTTCATTCTTTTAAGAGTGTCCTTCAAAGAAGAGAAATTTATAATTATAAAACCCAACTTATCTATTTTTTAAAAAATTCATGAACAGCACTTTTAATATTATATAAAAAAC